>QKQZ01043605.1:0-12587 GCA_003595255.1 Solenopsis fugax | reverse complement strand
GACGCGACGTGTCGCGTCGTGCCGGTAGAGCCGATGGACGATCGTCCTTTTGAGCGTCGCGAATCGGAGCGGATTTGAGCGTCGCGAATCAGATTCGGGAAAATTGCGTCAATCGCGCCGGCTAGACGCTGGACAAGAGGCTGCAGGACAGAACGAGTCTCTCCGGCGACCGTTTCGGAGCGGCGCGTGGCGAAAGAGGTTAAAATGAAAAGGGAAGAAAAGAAGCAAGAGAAAGAAATGCATAAAGCGGCATTTTCTTACCTTCCTACGTCACGGCGAGATACACGCGAAATCCGTCCACGCCATTCTCTCTCTTTTTTTTTCTCTCTCTCTCTCTCGAGCACAGCACCGCACTGCACCATACACAGAGCACTACTTGAGCAACACCTCTCTCCGCCGGTTGGTCGTTCTCTATCTCGTTCTACATTCCTCGTTCCTTCCGTCTACCTTTCTCCCCTTTCTATCTTGGTCCACCTGTCCGTTTCTCTCTCCCTCTTTCTATCTCGGTCTATCTCTATCTGTCTGCCTGTCTCTCTCTCTCTCTCTCTCTCTCCCCCCCTCCTCCTCGGTCACGCCGGCAGGAGAAATCCTTCGTCGTCGTCGTCGTCGTTGTCGTCAGCCTCCCTTTTCTACAGCACCTTCTCCTTGTTCTCGGGAGCGACGATCGGGGGCCGTGTCAATGAGCGCGACGCCGCGATCGGGGACGACGACGGAGATGATGACGATGATGACGGCGGCGGCAACGGCGACGTCGCCGATGGCGAGGGCGACGCGAGACGTGATTAGGAGGAAGAGGAAGAAGAAAAGGAAGCGCCTCCCTGCGGCACGCGCGCGCGCGAGAGAGAGAGACGATCCAGCATCCAGCTACGCCCGTGACAGCGTCTGGGCAACTACTGAGGAGAGGATCTGCGCGGTTCCGGCGCAAGCTTTCGTTCCCGTTTTGACCAGACACGGCGCCACCGTGGACCACCCTTCTCGACGAGGGAGAGACGGAGAGAAAGCCGATGGTCCGCGAGGGGTGACATCGCGCGCGGCCCACGAGGATTAAGACACGCGCGCGCGTTTACGCGCCTACTCCGACACGAGGGACGGGAGTTAGGGACAGTCCCAATGAGATACTGTGACTGCGATATTAGAAAATATAGATATATCCTCTTTTTCCCTTCTCACTCTCGTATCTTCAAATCGACGTTTACTTATCGATACTACAGGTGATATCGATATTTTATAGACATTGCTATCAACATCCCACGTCAAGGCTATCTTTTCTTATTGTTTCTAAATCTCTTCAAAATGACAACGTACTCCCCCGTAAGCTTTATTTGTAATGTGACTTCCTTCATCACAAATTCGTCTTTCGATGTAATATAATAAATAGTTCGTCATGTAATAGTTTAACGTTATTTTGAAATTTTCCATCATTCGATGCCATACAGTATAGCAAAAACATTGCAAAATATTACTACAATGTTTCAACAATATTGCAGCAATGATGAATGTTTGCTCAAGAAATATTGATACCTAATACAATATTGCAGCAACGATAATACAATATTAATATATACATGCTGAAATATTGCAATAATATTTTGCTATGTTATGCTATATGGCTTGATACTTATAAAAATATTTCGCAATTTTTTATGCTTAAACGAATGTTGACACAGTTCATAATTTTTTATATATTTTAAATAAGTCTCTAAATTATATAATTACCTAATTACACACTTCCATTCTTTACATCATAAGGAAGGAACTTATCAGTATTCTCTAAAAGCAACTTATATATATTTATTTATATCAATCTCGATTAGACTGTCTCTTATAAAATTCGAGAATTTAATTTTCGCGTTTCTATTTCTCTTTGCGGAGAAATGACACAGATATTGTAAATGTATCTTTCCGAAATAATTCAATACATCATGTTTCGTGTTAAACTTAAGTTGACCTAAAGACAAAGGTATAGACGACCAGATTTCATTGCACTGAAATTTAAATTTGTCATTGTCGTGTAAACTACATCGGTAAGGACTACGAAATGTATCAACACTCAGCTTAAAATTTCATTTAATTAAAGTTTGTCGAGAACGCTTCTAGATGTAATGCCGATTGGGGCCGCGAAGATTACACCGGTGAGATAACACGGTATCTCTGCGAGATGAGTTTCGCACGGTCGATACTCGTGTTACGTATCAGAAGCGACGTATTAACGGACCACCGATATTGATATCGTACGTCGTTAAAAAGGCGAGGCCCGCCCTTTACCCATCGCGGAACGATCGTCAGTAAATTCGACAAGCTACGTGACCGGGCCACGTTACAATTTACGGTTGAGAACTGACGTATAAATGGCGACGACAAACGATATTTTCGCGGAACGACATCGTGGTCGGAATCACGAGCCAATCAAAACATTTTTTTCCGTTTTCTTACATAACAATATAATTTACATTTGACGTAATTAATTATTTAAAGAGACGCAATTGCATATAGACCTTATTTTGTTCTCTGAAGAATACTGTACATATAACAGATACACATTTCATATTTTTTTAAAAATATATACATAAAAATTTTCATGTAAAACGTTACATAAAAAAATATATATATATTTCATATATTATATATATAAAATTAATTAAATACCATTAATTAACATTACGTTTCTCATTACAAATTTTACATGTAAAAAAAATTTTTTTTTACTAAGGCATATTTTTCTTCTTTTGCCTCAAGCGCCGAAATATTTAATGTCTGCAGAAGTGACATGTTGTAAATGTGGTTCTTAATTGTAATATGGCAGAGACCTTGCAGATTCGAATTTATTTCGAAAATACTGGGTGATGGAAAAACCTTCGGAAATGAAATCCTCGGGAAACGAACCCAGACTCCAGCCTTGCATGTCTAGCGTTTTCGCATGGAGTCACTCACTATCTCGATATTTGATGATTACTTACCAGTTTTGTAATATATTTTTCATGCTACCTTTAAGTACTTATCATAATTTTAATATTTTTATGATACATTGCTATTCTTCATATTTATAAAAAATGCAAGACTGTTATATTCAGCAGTAAAAATTAAGAAAAATAAATACAAATTCTATTTTTTAAGTTCTAGAAAGCACAAGAAAACGAAATGATAAACAATTAATTAGATAATAAAATAAATTTCAAGATTTTATTTTGACTTAATATTTTATAATTTCTATGGAATCTATAAGTCTTAATCACTATTTGAGTTTCACAAATAAAATAACATACATTTAAACTTTAATTTTTTTTTGTCAGAATCTTCGTAAGTAAATTCATTAATAACGTGAATTCATAAATAATATAAGCAACATTTTACATAGCTCATGTTGACATTATAAATACGTAATTTAGCGATCTCGATTATATAGTAATTAATAATAGATTTTGCAATTTTATCCTTTTTCCTTAAAAGAGATCATTCGAGATATCCTGGCTCACATTTAATTGTAAGATAATCGTGTTTTACGCATGCGGTAAATTTAATGTATTTGCTACTTTGAAATGATATGGTAATGTCGTCAAATACGATTATGTGAAAGACCTATGTTTGCTTTTCATACCTTGTGAAATGACACATGTGCATATCCTAAAATAAATAGTCAAATATCTTTTATGTATTTCATACCAACTTGAAATAACGTTTTCTGTACCTTTATGGAAAAGATTACACGTTAAAGTATGTATTGCGACGTTTTCTGTCTTTTTATTATCATTTGATTATAACAGACTTAATTATTAATTTCAATCACATAAGATGTCGGTATAGAATCATCAATTTCCCCCTCCCTCTCTCTCTCTCTCTCTCTCTCTCTCTCACATGGTCTTACAGTTATTATTGCTTTAACTCTTCAATGTAACGTGAACTTATTACAGTAATGGATAGCTAAATAAACATGTTAGACATTATAATATACTAATAAATGGTCACAAATATCAAATTGTAACGCATTGTTAGAATATGTAAAAAATATAAAAATCGCACTTTTTATATATGTATACTATGCCATTATATATATATATATATATATATATATATAATGTGCCATTAGTAACTAAACATACATAACGTTCCTAAAATAAATTGTTAAATATTTCGAGTTTATAATTGACTTTTGCTCATCCTTAAGACAAAAGAACACAGTTTTACAAGATTTCCAAACTTTGGCAAAATAGTTTAAGAAATAAAAAAACATAAAAGGAACAAAATATTAGTCAAATATTAATAAAATACGTTAATATTAGTTACCCACTTATATTAACTTATATGCTTTTATATAAAAATAGATATAAAGTAACAGCTTTTTAATTTGTTTGATTAGTATTGATTACCACTGTATTTCCATTCATATATTCTTTGAAAAATTTGAAGTCATTTATAAAAATTTTTTATGTAGACTTTCTCTGTATTTTTTTACTTTCTCTTTAATATTAAATATCTTCTTTAATCACTAAATCAATATTTTATTGGAATAAAGTCCACATAGAATTAATTATGATAAAGTTTATCATTTACATACTTATAAAACTCAATTCAAAGTGAAGAATCTGTGATGTATTACAGAAATACAGTAGTAATAAGGTACGCTGTAGTACACTATAAACTAAAAAAAGTTCTAATAGAAAACACTAATAGGAAAATCTAAACAAAGAGGAACATTTCTAAATAATAACAAAAATAACAACGAAAAATATAAAAAAATTAAGTATTGACTTATCAAAATAGAAAATTCGTAAAATCTAGAATTACTTGTTAAGTCTTAAATACGTATCGATATACAAACGAACGGTTAATATGTTGTACTTCTGTGATGTTCATGTACGATTTTTTTTTTGCAATTTAGTAATTGCAATCTCAGCTCAAAGATATTACATTAGAAACCAGTTATTAGTGACATTCAATTGGACTTATTAATCGTCATGAAGAAGCATGTGTCTTTGAAAAGAGCGAAATCTAACATATGATTTAGGACACTTGTTACAGGAATAGAACTTATCGTGGCGACCATTTGATACTTCATGTACTAGGCGTAAATGATGAGCTAATGACGATTTATGTCTGTAAATGTGTTAATAACATATATATGTATACATAAAACACACATTTTCTACACATTTTTAACATATTCTTAACTATGAGACAGCAAGCTTTCTTATTACTTATTTATTTTTTGTATTCTTACCTGTACATTTTATTACAAATATGACATTTAAAATTCTCCTTGTAAAAGTTACAGCGAGTAAAATGTTTCCATAACTGATGTTTTTTATTAAATAGTTTTCCACATTGAGAACACTGGATAACACATAAATCTAAAAAAAATGTTTGTATATATAATTTAAGTAAACAATTTATATAATAAAAACTAAGTAATATTTTATTCTAATTTTTTATCTACTTTTTATCATTCTACTATCTTAATTACCTTTATCATTTTCCAGTGTTTGATATTGACATTTTGAGTTGAAAATATTAGTTGAGATAGCATTCTGAAGCGTTTTATCTTGAGAAATTATTTTGTTTTCCTTCATTGAAAAGTTTTCCAAATTTAAATAATCGGAGACATCCGTTTCATCGAAAACTCTTACATTTTCCATTTTTTCTGTTCCATTGGGATATGTAATAAGTTCTGTAGGATATGATTCTACAGAAATATCTGGAATTCTATCAATATGATAAGATTGTAAAGTTTGTGATTTATTTTGGTCTACGGATGGCACGTTTACATTGTTTTCAACTAGTTCTGTATTATTACAACCAGTACATGTATTCTCTTTCGTAATACTGTTATTGCCAAACTGTTCACAATAAAGATTTGTCTCTTCAAAGTCTATTAAATTATCACCAAATATATAAAAATAATCAATATAAAAGTCAGATATATTTGTATACAAATCACATGTGTAAAGTTCTGTTTCCATGTCTTCATTGCTTGTGGAGGTTGAAACAGGATCTTCATAAAATATAATATCTTTATCATGTGACATACAATTTGCACAAGAACAAGAATACATTTTAGGTTCAAATACATTAGAGCCAATGTATCTGTCTATCGATTCTTGTTGCAAATTGTTCTCTATTATTGGTAATCCGTAATTTGTAGGATCTTTTTGGATACTTTCACACTGCGTTATGTTCAGCTCTGTTTGCTTGCAAGAAATAACATGGTTAAGATTTACATCACATTTGTTCTTGACATTGTAAATCTCGTTGTTATGGTAGAAAATATTAGACGGCTCAATCGGTTTTGTTGCAGTATCATTTAAATCATTTACATTTATAGTTAAAAAATTAGGATTGTAAACGGGCTGAGTAAATATATCATTCTCCAAAAAATTATTAGCATTTTGCACTATTATAGTGTTTTTCATATTAATATCTGGAATAATCGAAATATCTGGCTCTTCATATGATATTTGCGTACTGCTGCCGGATTTGCGAGCTACTGTTTTTTTCAACTTTTTATCACGTGAACGCTTCTTCTGTTTTTTCTTACCCTTTAATCTCTTCAGTGTGTTCTCCTCGTGACTTTGAGACACAAGTAATGTGTTTAATTGATTAATTTTTGGTGATAAATTTTTATTTTTATTATTGTTATAATCAGGAATATCGTATTGAATGTCCAATGGATTAAGTACTTGTTTCCTTTGATGGTGTGACTTTGGTGATGCAGTTTTATTATAATTGGCTTCCATATCTAAATCAATGCTGGATGATGTATTTAATTCCAAAGAATTATTTTCATCTTCCGCACAAAATGTGAAAGATGTATCAATGTTACTCAACAATTTATGATTTTTAGATATTTTTGTGTTACTACTTCTTAAAATATTAGGCAAATTTCGAATAAGCTGCACATTATAGAATGCTTGATTTGCAATAGCTTTCTCTTTAGAGATATTTGCATCTTCCATTATAAGAGTTTTGAAGGACTTCCTAGAAGATAAATATACATCATCGTTCTTCATCTTCTTCTTATCATCACATCTCTGTGTCCGCATACTCTACTGCGATGTGTATGAACCTTCCAGTAAATAAAATAAAATTAATAGTAATGTTTAAAATAAACATTTGTCTATTTTAATAAGAACGTATCACAGATACATAAAATAAATAACATATTGAATTATTTCTCCGTGATCAATTGTTAGATTCATATCTTTGATTATTGTTTAATTAAAACTTAATGCTTTATAATCAATACTTCAAAGAACTTTGTTATGTATTTAGTTAAACACTATCTTCTAATGCCTAGTTTGTTTAAAATCATAACAAGATTCATATAATGGTCAAATGCATCGCATGTTTATTTAATAGCAATCGTTTACTTCTAAGTAATGGAACTTTAGAGATCATAGAGGTCATCTAAAGCTGTGGTCGGAATTAGATTTTGAGCCGCGATATCTAACGTGACGCCTACTTCTCTCAACTGCCACTCGAGACTCGACGGCCGGGTCACTGATCACGTTATACGTGAAGAAAGTCCTCATATCAGAAATATACTGGAATGAATAGTACATTCCGCCAAACTAATACATTATTATTAACAACTATATTATATTATTATAAAACATATACATAATATACTAATAATATATAGAAAACTTGAGTTTTAATTATTTATAAAAATAAAATTATGTAACATGACAGTTTGGCGGAAATTATACATTCTCAGTATATTTCTGACATGGGCACACTCTTGAAACATAGTGTGCCATGCATCTGGTCATTGAGCATCAAGCGACAGTAAGCGATAATAAGCATTGAAGTCCCCAGAAATGTACATCAAATTCTGATCATACTCCTAATCTAAAATAGGGATTATTTGAAATTTAATTATTAAAAATTGTTTGCAAAAAATTAATATTATTATAAATATTTATTCTTGATTTTATAAATTTTTAAATTTAATCAATTCATTAACTTGATTTAACTATAAATCTTCTCAATTGCTTTTCAATTTTTAATTGCTACATACTATTTTATTCTTAATGTAAAATACAAAGAAATACAGTTCAAACAAACCTGCCTACATTTTAATTCAAATTTTAGAGAAACGTAAAAAATCATAAAGTTAAAGCTTATTGTTTTCACAAATTTGAGTTTGTTCAATTTTTATAGAAAAATCTTAAAGAAAAATATTATTTCTCACAGAAAAATATGTTAACTAAAATTTTTGCTATAAAACTCGAAATATCCACGACATAATAAATCTATTGTTTATCGTTTAAGTATTGTCATTAAAGCAATAAAATGCTTCATAATCAACATCAAAAAATAGCTAAAAACAATCGTTTAACACTTATTTAATTCTCAAAAACTATTATAGGTGAATTTCACCCAAGTGTTAATTCAAATTTAGTAGTTTTTGTTATTAAAATTTTGATAATTTAAAGTAATACTTAATATTTTTTTACATTAACTCTTAAGCCTATTGCACAATGAAAAGCACAAGCAACAGGAACAGGGAATAACAACAGGCAATAGATTTCACAACTTCTGATTGATTCACAGATATTTTTCGAAGCTTCTGATAGGTTGAAATCTATTGCCTGTTGTTATTCCCTGTTCCTGTTGCCTGTGCTTTTCATTGTGCAATAGGCTGTATGATGCAATGTAAAAAAAGTTATCTTATTGTCCCATGGATATCTCAGGTCTGACCACTTTTTCATTTATTTAAAATGGTACAAAAAACTCTAAAGCTTCAAACATATTTTCAAGTTTCTAGAACAAATATATCTTTTTTTTTTTAACGATAAGATGTAATATAATGTACCTTTTTAAAAATTAAATGTAATATAATTTAATTACCTTAGAAATTTTAAGAAACTTTGATGGAAAAAATCAGTTGGATATGGAATACCAGTGATTGGATCTTAAGAATTAAAATGTGTCAGTTTAGTTATTCTAACACATTGCAACCTATAAAGTAAACATAAAAAAATTCATAAGTACAGATGATTTTTATGTAAGAAAAATATGTAGCATTCCAGGATTAAAACTGTAAATATTTATATAATGTAAATATTTATACATACATACATATATATATATATGTATGTATATATGTAAATATATATATATATATATATGTATGTATATGTAGTCAAACAAATCACTATATCACATATTTATTTAATTCAATATCGACGATATAAACAAAAGGCAAAACCGTTGCTTATCAATGTCTCTCTAATATATCGATATGTATAAAAAGCAACAAGTACATTGCTTGCAAACAGTAAGCACCGATCGAATCTGAGATGAAAATGCGTCTCTGTGTGCATTCTGCATACCTTTCAAGAAACCGTAAAATTGCCAATTAAAAGCCTTCGTCGGAAATTCGCCAATGGAAAGATGAGCTTTAGAGTCGTAGTATGTCACAAACTTTATCCTTGCAGTTTTACTCGCAGAATGATTTATCGGTGACAAAAATTCATCTAGCCGTCAATCACAAGTTACACGAGTCTGCTTTCATCCGTGTGCGACTGAAGCTGACTGAAGCTCAAGATCGAAGCACAAGATCCCACTCTCTTAGCCACTAAACAAGAAGGGTAACCTGAGAAGTCCTTGAGAGAAAGAGCGATAATCGCATGAAGATATCCTATAGGCTACTACGGGCACCGCGAATGTAAACAAAGTCGCCACGTAGCCCAACAGCGTCGCCTTTTTTTCTAAATATTCACTATTCAGGTCGACTTGAATGCGCCGCAGGAGATATGTATGTATATTTTTTGTACGTACGTTTTCGATGGGTTTCAAGGCACTACGGACCTCTCTCTCTCTCTCTCTCTATGCACGCAAAAAAACGTCGTAATTCTAAAATGGCTGAGCGATTGTCTTGAAGATGATCGTTGTTCTTTACCATCTGAAGTTACCTATTTGAATCGGGGTTCACAAAACCTAGGGTGCGTTCCGTTTCACGTATAATGCGTGCAATGCATCATTTATCCTTGTTGTTCAATTAATGTTAAACAAGAATATATGATGCGCATCATGAAACGGAACACACCTCTATTGTCTTCGCGCCCCGACGCAATGACCTTAAACTCACTTCAAATAATCTGTAATTCGCGATAAAAATTTAGAGGACCGACATTATGTATTCACATAAATTGAATGAAAATTGTGAAGATGAGCAAATTCACTAGATATTGACTAATGAAATTATAGACATTCTAGTAAATTTACTCACTTTCATCAAGTTGTGTAATACGCATCCAGTCCAGCCTAGTTAATTAATGGTCACAATATAAGTATATAAATATTTACTTATATTGTGAAGTCCGTTCGAGGCCTTGAACAAGTGCGGTGAAGTGCGGATGTGTTTGTCCGTTACTGAATGTTTTTGAAATAGTCGATTGCATCACAATCGGCAATTACTCGTTTTCGTGTTACCACTACTGTTTTTTCGTTTCCACTTTTAAACTTTTGATACACATCAAGCCTTTGGAATGTGGTCGTATCGTCCCCATGATTCGTTTGAGGGATGAGTATCAAAAATGACTGAATTGAACTGAACATATATTGCGGCGTCAAGTGCACTGTAGCAACAATCGACCCTCAAGATAGAATTTTTGCTCGTGGCTCTATGCGTCACGTGATACGAAAACGTGTAAAAAAAAAAAAAACGCGCGCGTACACAAAACACGTTAAAATTCAAAGGTATGAAATACATGGCATACTAACTAAACAGAATTCTTTCCTGAAATCTATAGATCGTCTACAGTGGAGACGATCTATAGATCGTCTACTTTAGAAATATATTTATTGCTCATATATTTACTAACAATGCAGAAAATTAAACAAGACATAGATAACTTAAAGTAAATTTTTAACCAATTTTTTTTATTATGTTCTTTAGAAGTCCCTTTTAATTCTCATCCAGTTTGAGAACCAATGCAACTATGTAAATTAGTTGAATCCATGATGTTTAGATTCTTATTTCTAATTATTTATTATAATGTATAAATAAAAAAAAGAGAAATTTTAACTTTTAATTAAAAAAATTATATGAATCAGTGAATATTAAATTTTGTCAATTTTAAAATATATTAATATATATTTTGAATAATTATAACTTTTCTGTAAAACGTAAGATATCTTTATGCTATTTCTAAAATCATAGACTACATATTTTTTCATTTCTACAATATTAAAAATGAACATTGTATAATACATATAACTAAATTTACACAAATTTTAAACAATTTTTATAAACTTTCTGATTCTAATTAATAAATAAATCGTTTATTTATATTTCCAGTAACATATTTTCTATTAACAAAATTGTGTATATTACTGAACAAATGCCTTATAAACAATCTATAGGAAAACAGCATAATATAAAATGATATAACATTGTAATAAAATATTTTATTAAAATAATCGGTAGTTTTAAAAACAGTATTTTTACAAGCGATGAATTCACTTATGACATAAAATAAAATATAAAACATTGATCTGATAATACTTATTATATATGCACCAATCTCTGAATAACCTCACGTAGGTAAAATTACCAATCATTACCATCATCAATATCATTTCCATTTTTTAAGCTTGAAAATAAGACATCATTGACTTTAGGCCGAGGATCTTCCTTGATCTTCGTTGGTATCGCCTCTGCTTGTCCCAACATCCATTCTAATTCTAAATAACAAAGTAAACAGCACAATCATTTCCTTGTATATTTTTTTGTGACACTTTGCAATCAAGTGTATCACCTGCTTCGGACAGTTTCATGCCACGGAATTCGAGCGGCCCGATAATTTGTTTCACCATATTTCCATCGTGATAGATGAATATTGTAGGAAGATTGCTATCAGGCCAGTTGGGGATACAAGTGGTAGAGATGCTCTTCAAAAACTTGGTGACACGAAACTTTCTTGCCAGACTAGCAAGGTGCTGATTGATTAGAGTACAGAGTGGAATCCTAAAATCATACACTTTCGTTAGTTTTGTCGTTACATTTGCTACAAAGCTTTATTTTATCATACCCAGACTTGTAAAGATGTAAAATAACCCAAACGTCCTCCCCAGCATTATTAACTTCTTTAACATAATCTTCTGCAGATATTTCTTGCACCTCTCCATATTTACATTTGCTTGCTAGCTCCTTCATTTCTGCTATCCTCTTTCGTCGATATTCCTCCAGAACACGTTCATCCTCTTCGTCCTCAAGTTCATCTAACTCGTCCAAAGTCTTTTCTTCTAAACTGTTAGGAACTGTGAAAACCAGATCTTAAGCAAACAGTAATGCATTGATAAAAATTAAAAAGAGCAATTTGATTTATCACCATGTCCTGTTTTCTCATCTATCGTACTCTCCAAGAGATTTACTATCTGATCTTCGGTAATTTCCTGTTCCTTTTTCTTCTCAGGTATAATACCTTTTCTCCTAAGAATGTCATTCCATTCGGTATCTTCATTTGGATCTTGCTGAAATTGAAAAATCAATTCAAAGCTTTCTGTTTAAAATAATATAAAAAATAATTGATTCTTTTCCTTTATATTATGAGATAATATATTTAAAACTTTAATATATATATATA
>QKQZ01043564.1:0-16536 GCA_003595255.1 Solenopsis fugax | reverse complement strand
CATCGGGGTGGTTGTACTATTGATTTTTTCGCCCTGTTCCGTTGAATTATCGAGAGTCTCTCTCTCTTTTATGTGGGCGATCTCGTCGTCGGCAATGTGCGACCCCATGACAAAGACGGCGAGGCGGGCGCGACGGAGACCTGGTAACGCGGCTGTTATGCAGGATGATTCGCGGTTAACGCACGAAGACGTTTAAGAGCGGATTCCTTTGTCCGTATCCGACACGAAAATCCTTATGGAAAGGTACTAGAAAGATTGAAACCTTTTTCCCTCCCCGTCACGAGCGTGTGAAATTGAGGGGTTCCTCGCAATTTCACTCTTATTGTTAGAAACGTGATACGAGTGGTACAACGAAACTTGATCGCTTACTTACCTCCGAGATGACTTTATCTCGATAGGGAATTAGGATTTCAATTTCTAATTAACGTGATGCTTAATGTTGGAAAGCTAAAGGGTGGTGGTGAACTGTATAACATCTCATGATTAAAGAGATCTTATAAGGATTCTCGTCTCAGATTTAACCCTTACATTCGGGTAACGTGAGTCTGCTATGGTCTGCATTAAATTTAAACTTAGAACATGCTCCTACATTTAATCCTCACTTTAATGAAGCTTCACGTAATTAATATTGTATAAAAATGGTCACATATCGCTCATTTGCAAGAAAAAAATATATATAAAAGCAATGTTTTTCTAGTCTGAATGCTTTTAATCATTCAAATTTTATAATTTTCGTCATATCATTTAAATGTGATTTTAATGTAACGATTTGATGTACTGATTACAGAGGAATACATTAATCATTAATCCTTAAACACAGCATATTCGGCATCAATCGTAAACACAGCATAGGGGTCTGGGAGACCTTTGCAACATTGGTACCAATCAATAAATTTTCAACAAATTTTTTTTTAATTAAAGTTTAGTGTCTCGCAAATGTGACTGTACAAACGGCATTGCCGAAAAATAAACTATTGCGAAGTTTCTTAAATAAAAACCATTAAGAAAATAAAAATTTGTAAAAAATTCATTTTTTAAATCATATCTTTGTAACAAAAAATTTTTAAGGATTTTATAATACCATAATTTTATAACAATTTTTTTTCAAAGTTAAAGAGAGATGCTTTTAAAAAAAAATTCTGACATTGCCATTCCTTTTAAATTATAATTATGTAACAAGGAAAATATGATGTCAAACAACTTTACTTCCACGCTGCTTGAGCTCCGAAGCTCATCATTGTTATGATCGATAGTGGTTTCTAACTTTTTTCCCTCTCTAGGCCGAACCTTCTTTCTCATTCCGTTTTCACATACTCGTAACAAGCGATCGAAATTACATAAGGGGTCTCCCAGACCTCATGCTGTGTTTAAGGGTTAATTCTTCACTCGTTGTCAGTGTATTGTCAGTCTCATCAGAATTCTCTTTTTTTGCAGACAACTCAAAAATTACAATTTTGCTGTGGCAAATAAGCGATATAACATATTCTTTAGACCAAAAATAGCAATTGAGTTTGAAAAATAAGGAATTTGACCCGAATATTTACTATGATGACCGCGGGATCACTCTGTAAGCAAAACGCGGTGCGTTGTCGGGTGTGCATTGAACACACTCATCGCGGAGAGAATAAATCTGGCAAATGATTGGAATTATGAGGGGAGAGATTGCCTCATGTATACAGTTTCTCTCTCGCTCTCTCGTCACGTTGCGCCACTTATTCGCTGTTTCCCCGATTTTAGACCGTAACGAACGAGGCGCGGCGTGCGTTGCCTCCGCGAAATAATTGGACGCGAAATGATCACAGGCTCCGTCGTGAGGGAGGGGGAGGGATGCTATCAAATTGCTGTTAAGCGCCCCCGGGGATTGATATCGTATACGATCTCGATTTCCTCGTATCAGTTTAAAAATATTAATCGTCTAGTTTTAAATAAATTCCCTCTTATTTTAGCTTTCTTTTTTTTATATAAGAACAATACAAATATACGGTACAATTATCGCTTTAGAATTTTTTAAATTGTAAGGGAAAGTTGCTGAATGCGTACTTATTCAATATTTTACGTTTTTATTTCATATAAGCAACATTTAATTACAAAAATAAAAAGTAAATAAAAAATAAGTGATACAAACAAAAATTTAACAAGCTTTATTTTGTTTTGTGCATGTTATTAGCACTTTAGAAAATCAGGTACATCTTGTAAATTTTTCAACTTCTGTAGTTGAAAATAATGTAATTATGCAATTGTTTCATATCACTTATTTCTTATTTACTTTTTATTTTTCTAATTAAATGTTGCTTATATAAAATAATTACATAATTACATTATTTTCAGCTACAGAAGTTGATGAAAAATTTACAAGATATATTTGATTTTCTAAAGTACTAATAACATGCACAAAACAAAATGAAGCTTGTTAAATTTTTGTTTAGAAAATCAAGTATATCTTGTAAATTTTTCATCAACTTCTGTAGCTGAAAATAATGTAATTATGAAAATAATGCAACTTTATTTTGAATTGTTATAATTGGTAAAAGAAGGCTTGTTGTATAGTATTTTACATTCACAGTGTACATATTTAAAACTATTATAAAAATCGATATTTTTATAAACTCGAAATATAATAAAAAAATAGTGGTAATTATTACGTATTTGGCAAGTCCCTACATGAAAAATATACGATCAACATGAAAATTTTTTCATGTACGTGAGTTGCGATCGCATTATTAGATTTATAAAATATTTTCTTACAAAATAATTGCGTACAACGGCAAGAAGAGAAGGGATTCGTGTTTTGTTGCGGGTTGTTAGTTCCAGAACACTTAATCCTTTCGCGCGAATATTCTTGATTGTAATCGGGCGAGCGTAAGGCCGGAATTTGCGAATCACCCAGCGCTGCGCTTGCACGCGACAATCGAGAGCGAGAGCGTAACGACAACGGTCGCGTAAAAGTAACGCCGGGACGAAGTTTAATCACGGCGGCGGACAAAGAGGCGCGGAGCGATGGGACCACTTTCCAACTGTTAATGACGTAGCATTGAAACACAGCGTGCAGTACCTGCGCGGTACGGTATTTGCGGTGCATTTTGGATTAAGAGCAAAATGGGGGTTTGGTTGCACCGGCAGTTGAATAAAGTAAGCCGGGCTTAAGCAATCCGCGCTGTCCCTTTTTAGATTTTAGCTGTATCTTTAATATGGTCGAGAAAAGGCGAATTCACTTAAAGTTAATCCCCGAGCGACTTGTTGGTAGAGGACGACCTTAAGTCCATAATTTATGAATCCGTATTTCTCCGCTTTGGCGGAGATCCTTTATTTAAGGACTTCTTATTTATGAATTTGCTTTTTGTTTTTGCGCTTTGAATTACGTTATTTCGCAAATTACACACTTAGACTCTCCTTGCGAACATCTCAAACATCATCTTGCAACTATTCCGTGCTAACATTTGTAAAATAAAATATTTTTTAATATGGCTGTACACTCAGAAAAAAATTAATAGTAGTGACAACTATACAAGTTTTATATGTATATAGTTCAATAAACTATTTTTATTGCAACTATAAAGTTTTAGTTGCAATAACAATAAAATATAGTTTCACCGCGGTAACATTATTTGTTCAATTATTAGTTCACAGTGAAATAGCACCTCAACTATAATCACTTAATTATGTAGACTTTATTACAAATAAGTTATAACAATTATATACTTACAGTTTACGAACGACAGATTAAGTATACAACCCGAATAACTATTATAATAGTAATGTAGTAGTATTTATTACTTCAGCATACAATATAGCCGAGAAGGGACTTGGTTTATATCAAATCTAAATCATTCATCCATCCATTCCGTTACTATTCTACACTACCTAAACTTATACCTAAACCTTTCCTATTCTATGACTTTTACATTTTTACCTTTACTTTTCATTTATTATATTACATTACATTTACTTTTTATCTTCTATCTTTTACATTTCTTTACATTTTCTTCGCTATAACTTTACTATTCTATCTACATTTATAATTTATTTCTTCGCATGTCCTTACTATCCTCTTTGCTTACTACCTCTCTCGATTCACAACCTCTTCACTGCCTCCGCTTTGTTACCGTCTCACATTTTTTCACAGCCTACTTTCCATTTCCTAACTATCTTATACTATAATAGTAGTGAAGTAAGTAGTGTAGGGCTCTCTCTCTCTCTCTCTCTCTCAATGGGTGCTAGGAAGGAGAAATTCCGAGTTCAAATCTTAATTAATTTCATTTTTCCGTGTCTTGCATTTATATTATTATTTTTCTATAGTTTATCCAATAATGTTACTACAAATTAATATTACTATATTTTCTTAGTTCATATAATTTATTGTTTTTACTACAACTTTGTAATACATAGTTGCTATTTGTTCACTAATTTATAATAGTTGACACAATTTTTTTCTGAATGCAAAAACACTTAAATACGATATGTGAAATTGTACCTGAAGCAAGTTGGTTAATTAACGATTTCTCTTGGATCGAACGCTTCATTTATTGTCCGAACGAATCGACTATACATAAGACGTGTGGCACGTGAGATGTTTCTCTCCTTTCCTTTCTCTCTCTCTCTCTCTCTTTTTTCTGTCGTATACGGATGAAAAATGTGTAAGCGGAACTGGAACGTTGCTTGACAATGCGAAGGACTCATCAGTATTCAGTGCGCTTAGGCGCTCTTCATGAGCTTAAGAAACCGGCCTTATGTGAACATCGCGTTCATCGAACCGTGCCGCGATGACCTAGTATCGACGCTTTTAGACGTTGATTCGAGACGAAGTACATCTCATTTAAGAAGAGTGGTTGTTGTCGCGATATAGAAGTGCCTCTAAAGTTTTCACGAGAACTCGAAGCAAAGTTCGAAATTAAATTCATCTATTTTTACAAAAACCTTTTCGGTCTAACTAATAATTAAAATATCAATTATTGCGATGGAGTAATTAACGCTTTGATGTACTGAACATGGTAATAGGCGAAAAGTGCATAGATAAATCGAATAAACGTGTAGGTACATTGAGTTTATATCCTTCGAGAGTTTTTATGCTTTGTGTAAAAAAAGGAAAACTGTTATAATTTTAACGAGTTTTTATTTTAAATGCTATAAATATGAAAATACATATTTTATCAGCTGTCAGATTTATACATAGAATAATTCATTTAGTTCAGCTGACTGTCAGATTTATAATAAATGAAGAGATTTGTCCACATTTTCTATGACAAATTCTGAACTTATCAAAATTCAACTCTACTGTGTAGAAAAGATAAATTTGAGTTTCTAGACTTTCAAGTTAGACTTTGCAATAGTTGATAGTTCTCGAATGTCAGCAAATCGAAACTCTTCCAATGACAGTTATTGAATGGATAGATTTTCCTCTCTATATTTTATGCATTAAATCTTAAGTGCAGCTTAATATACTCGCAGTTAAGACTCGCAAGTTATACAGAAGTCATTGAAAGATGTCCGGAACAAGAATCAAGGATCGATATCCGGTCCTCGTCGCGGATCGACGCACTCGAGCGTGAAAGAAGCAAAGGGGGAAAAGAGCGGCTCAATTTTATCGGCCGCGTGGCCAATAATTTCTTCGTCGGCGAGACGGTGATTTCAGACGCGGCAGACGCGAGTCAGCTGGCAATCTTTTATTCGTTCTTTACTCGACGATTCATGCTGCCTGCCCTTTTTCTTTCTCCACCTTCTCCCGAGTAACTAGCTGTTTTCAAGAAAATATCTCCCCAGCCAAGGGGACAATTTTTCCATGAAATAATTTTACGCAGCTCCTTTGTGTGAATAACTGAATATCTCGCAACTTCTTTAGAAGATTTTTTTTTTATATTGGTACATTATTTGAAAGGTATATAAAAAATAGAGAGAATAAAGAGAAAGAGATTTTGTCTTGTGAACGTCGATTGAATTTGTGGAAGTCAAACTTCAATCTTAACATGAGATGTACAAAGTTTCTCTGACTTCATAAAATTTGAACTTTACCTTTTATTTATACGCGAAATGGATAAATAGTTAAAGACGTTTCCCAGTCGACACAATTATGTGCTCATTAAATATAGCTATGTTTCAGTATCACGTTTTATATAACGTCACCAAGTTGCGCCAATGTTGTAGTTATATTATAATTTCGCCCTTTTTCAAAAATAACGATGGTATATTTATAACATCTTTTATTATTTATTTTTTTGTATAACGTCTATATTCCAATGTTTAAATTCTGTATATTGAAGCATCATATACTTGTTAAATAATATGCAGCATTTGCACGTTTATATTACATAAAAGAAAACAAGAGATGAAGAGATATAAGTAATTATAATATAAATATTCCCAAGTATTTGTTATATAAAGTATTATTTTCAAATTATATAACAGTTACAAATTGTATCGACTGGATAATTTCAACGTAATAATTTTTTGTCTATTTTTTTGTGTTATTAAATAATTAAATATGTAATTAATAAAAGTAATTAGTATTTTAAATACAATGTAATACTTTATGTTATATATATATGTATATATATAATATATTTTAAAGGATTATTTTAATCTAAAAAAAGAAATAGAGTCTGAGAGACTTTCATCATCCAATTGCATCATACTTCTTCCACATCATTGATTACAGATTGAATTAAGCTGAAACGCATTGAGTGAATCACGAGATTGTAGGTCAGACATCAATTGGTTGATTCCATATGTATAATCAGAGTTAATGATATCTCAGAGAGATGTACATTACGCATACGGAAGACACGCATCAACGTCTAGATCCCCCGCAGAAATTCAAATGTAAATCTTACACTTGATAGATTGTATCAAAGGCGAAGAGATAGACTTACAGCTTTGTTGAAATAAATTGATAGACGAGTTAAACTCGGATAATAAAATATCAGCATGACAGCGTGTAGTTAATTACGTCATTTTTAACGAAGTACTTCCTGATTGTATCCCCGCCGGAGACTGCAGAGACTCTTATTCAGATGAGAAGCATCACCTGGGGGATCTTTTTGTATTCCCTGTGCGCGGACGAGGCGACAAAGAACGAGAATTCGGTCGAGACGTGTGACCTAGGACGTGGAAGTACGCGGGACGGGGAATAAATAAAATATAGGCAAACACTTCAAAGGAACGCGCGCGCTGCAAGTCATTGCCCCGTACGGATGACATCGTCGAGCGAGCGCGGATGACACGAAATATACTTCGAAAGCATCAAAAGCGTATACAATGAGAGAGGACGAATAGCGTATAAGATGTCATACTGATCGGCTTTTTCTTCTTCTTGATAGTTCGGGAAAACTTCTTACATTAATACTCCATCAAGAGACTCGCTATTACATATCATATGACATGATCGTAGATGTAACAGAATTATTATACATACATTATGTGTGTTTCGCGTTTCGCTCTCATAATCTTCATTTTCAAGTTGATATCACATTTCTTACAGATTGATAAACATAATGTAACTGTAAATGAAACAAAATGCAATTTAAATAAAAAAAAAATTTTTTTTGCTCCTTGGTATTTTGAATACAAAAATATAATAACGTGTATCTATAATATCTTTTTTGTTTTAATTTTTTTTAAATTTGGAAATGTGTTTAATATTAACACTTCAAATAAACGTGCTTTGTATGTAAATAAGATTATATTTTTATTTAATAGCATGTTTGTATAGGTTATTTACTCTATTTGTTATTAAAAATTGTATTATTTTTTACATTAAGAAAAATTTTAATTTTTTTGTGTAAGTACTTTAAGTATTCAAAATGATTTATTGTGATTGTCCATTTAGTTATTTTATAAATAAATAAATAAATAAATTTTGTTTATTTTACAGAACTGCTCTTTGCATCACAATGAAACTTTACATAAATTATCTTGAATATCTAAAGTACTTAAATAAAAAATTCAGATTTTTTTTATTATTTCATTATTAATTATATTTTCATTAGAGCATATGTCCACTTGTTATTGAAATAATATTTTGTCCAGATAAAAAATCGCTGCCAAATTTTTTTCTACTACTTTCGCATGCATTATAAAACAATCTGTAATTTTTTTCATAACTTTCTTAATGTTTTTTGAGAAATGTCCTATACATTCCTAATATTCAGTTGACGATTTATAAATTGAAGATATATATATATATACATATATATATACACACAAAATTTAAACAAACATAACACAAGCAAACCCTTTAGCAAAAATTGCAATTTTTTTAAAGAGATGAACAGAAATACAATGAGGCATAAATAACGACGGGTTGTTTTGGATTTATTAAATTTACGTGTCTATTGTTTGAAATAGAATGTATCGTATTTAAAAAAGTCAAGGAAATATAAATATTGCGAATACATTTTGCGATGTCAATATATTTATTTCGAAGTATTTTCAACGTCTCACACGTGTCACGTTAGAAATAAACGGCTCAAGACGTCGTTGTAGACGATGATCTACCTTCCCTCGTGATTTTCGAATCTCTGAGATACCGCGACTTGTCGACTTCACCCTGTCACGTTCCATTTCGTCACCCATTCATCCTTGGATTAACAGCTCTTAAATCGACGTCGATCGCGATTTTTTTCAAACGAATCGTGTCGTCCGTTGTGTATTCGATAATTGCTGCGCTACATCATATATATTCACGAAAAGAATTAATCTTAAAAAAAAAAAAGAAAAAATTATTTCTAATGTATTTAATATTTATATTTTTAACATATTTAAATATATATTTTTGTTTTATAAATAACTTTGCGTGCCGTAATAATAAATAAAATTTCATCGAGAATATTTGACAAATCGCTCGAATAAGTAATATAAGTAAGTGTTATCCACTTGTTCGCATCTCATCATATTCTCTTGATTTAACTAGACTTACTGTAGACAAAAAAAGCTTTATAGGCTTTAAGGATTAATATGCACGCTCGCGTGCGCATGAAAGGCATACAATCGCACAACCGGTAATACCGTGACCCATCAGGGGCACATCTGTGCGCCACGTGGGGAGGGCTGTTGTTCGGCCCCCTCGTTCCCCGTTGATCAGAGAGATGGATGCCAAGCAGCACGTGGTTAACGACGACCGGGAGATGATCTCTCGGCACCGTCGTGCACGTTCCCTCGTCTGATTTCTTCCCTTTACTCCCGCTTTCGATGGTCTGTGCATGCAATTTATTCAGCTATAAGACGTGCTCGAAATTCGTTCACTGGTTTGCATCGATTGCATATCTTCGTCTTTACTGGACCTTTACCGCACCTTTTCTATATATATTTTTTTCATTGCATCGATAGGTAATCATTTTTCAAAAATCGAATAGGGGTTGCTGAAGATAATGCATATTGAATTTATCTGCATGGAATTCCACGATGTTTTTATAGAATAATTTTCATGAGATATTGCTTGACGCTACTGGAGCATTATAGATATCAGTGCATTAATTAAATACTTCTTGTAATAATGATATCTTTAAGTCCTTATCATAACGCGTTTAAAGCTTTAATAGGTTAACTTAATTAATCAATGACACCTAACAAAATACGATAAAAAAAAGTTTTTATTTAAATATTTATTTCACATAAATATCGCGATTGACAGTTAGAATTAGATTATTAAACAATCTTTTTTTTTTAATGAAATAGAGATTTCTGAAGCTAATGCAACTGAATATATTTGCTGATCTATCGGTCTTTAAAAACAGTCCTTATAGTTTACCGATAAACGTGCTGGTATCTAAGATTACAGTTTACCCCCATGTCAGATCTCGTCCCTACGTAGAAATAAAAAGCGTTGTTCTCGCGCAGGAGATGTCTGTTCATTGGAGCAAGATGCACACGAGATTTTGTCGGGACACGAGACGCAGCAACGTGTTATCTAATCTTGGCGCAAACCGCAGCTGCGATCATTTAAAACTATGTATATCACCGATCCTCTCTTCTTTCTTTTCCTGCGTTACTTTATGCATTCTCGACTACGCAACAACGCTCCCTTTTACGATGATAAAAAATTATCTCCGTTGTTTTCCTCATAGTTTTACGTCATGTATTCTTGCCCCTCGCGCTCGCTTGGATGAAGAACTCACAGTTGAACTCAGTTTGATTTTCTCTGTGCAATCGCATATTTATTATTTCGCTTGTCCCCAAGAGCAGGGAACGTTATCTCCTTCGAAGTAGGTATTTTTTATGCATTTAATTGCTTATCAAATTGAGAAAAAATAATATAATTTTCAATAGAGAACACACGCACATATGCGGAGAACTCCAATCAAAATTCATAGTACCCGCAAAGTTAAATTGCGCCAGCCAACTGAATTCAGAATGTCTTCCTGATACACGTTACAACTCATATATATGTACATATTTATACATATATGTATACATTGCAAGATGTAAACCATTACAAATAACTGAAATTTATCACAAACAATTCTAATAAATATGCCTGTACCACATGACGCTATCTCAGGAATGTCTTTTGATTATCTAACGCAATATTACGTTTCACAATGCATACTCGCGGATTGCGGCGGGATAAAATTGATATCTTGCTCGCGATGCATCCTGTAACTGCAAAATCTCCACAACGGCATCGATCGGCCGGCCGTGCCGCGACTTGCAATCGAGCAATTTGTTCGTTTATCCGTTATACCGTGCTCACGTTTATGTATCTTGAGCTCTCCGAGCAGGAGCATTTATCCAGTGCTATACGTTACCGGAAATCGCGTCTTTCATCGATTGCATATCGATAGGATAGATTGTATAATGTGTTCATGAGTCTCGTTTGTAAAATATGCTCGCGATCGATATGTGTAAAATGCTACATTTATATACATATTTCTATATCGCCGCAAAATTAATCCATGATAAACGAAATGAAATGAAAGCCCAAATTTAAATAAATAAATATAGATAAAACTGAAGTTGGAAATAACAAGACGACTGAAAGCCATGAATAAAAGAACATCTTTTTCTCATACATTAGTCAAATTTTATATTTTACAGTATGAAGATGCGTTTTAATATAACATTTTTTAAATAGCATCTTTAAAAAAAAAGAATGTACTTTTTAAAAAAATTTAATTTCTAATATAAAAGTAAATATTTTATAATAAAAATGGAGATACTATTTTAATATCTTTAATATGTAATTTAGATAATTTATATAACTGTTGGTCTACTTTTTCATTATTTATGCAGTGCAAGATACAACAAGGAAATGAGTAACGTATTTAAGGAGATGTATAGGACATTTCTCAAAACATTAAGAAAATTATGAAAAAATTACAGATTGTTTTATGTTGCATTTGAAAATAATAGAAAAAATTTGGCGGCGATTTTCTATCTGGATAAAAAAATTATTTCAATAAGAAGTATAGACATGTGCTCTAATAACTAATAAAAATATAATTAATAATGAAATAATCAAAAAATAATGAAATAATCAAATAAAAACATCTGAATTTTTTAATTTAAGTATTTTAAATTAAAAAAATTGAGATTAAATAATCTTATTCACACAACTTTGATACGTATATAGTTTTCTTGAAGTATTAATATTAAACAAATTTCCAAATTTTATTTATTTCGCAGATACTACATATTCGAGACATTCTTAACGAAAATTTCGAAATGAAAATAACATTTTTAATTGTAAACGTGGGTTAAGAATACGATGTTTAATTTATAAATAATATCAGATTAAGTAATTAATATTTGCTGCACAACAAATATTAAGATGGGGAATTAAGACGCACAGTCTCTGACTTTCGGCCCGGAATGCGTCACGGAAATAGCAATCTTGTCCAAATGGCCTCCTGTGAGTGTCTACGCTCTCCTTTGGCACTCGTCCCTTGTTTCTTCTTTTTCATTACGGAATCGACGCGGCACTCGCTCGCGCTCGCGCTTCATCTCACCCCGTTCGACCGCGCGCCGCGAGCGTGGTATCGATCGATTTCCGTTCCGCGCAAGAGGGAGGTAAATTTTCGCACGGCAACCACGAGATATATCCGGAAATAGGCCCGCGACATTAATAGACACCGGCAGCGGCACACGGTATAACCACCCTTTACGTTTCTCTCTCTCTCTCTCTCTCTCTCTCTCTCTCTCTCTCTCTCTCTCNTCTCTCTCTCTCTCTCTCTCTCTCTCTCTCTCTCTCTCTCTCTCTCTCTCTCTCTCTCTCTCTCTCTTTCTCTTTCTCTCGACCGAAGCGGAGCAATTTTCCAGGGCCGTAGCTCCGGATCGTCTCTCGTGCGGCAACGAGAAAGCCGCTCGCTCGCTCGTTTGTATACTCACTCGCGGTTATGAACACGCGGATCTATCGACACATCTGTGGAAGCTCTCGCGATGCCTTTGCCTCGCTAAAGTATGCGCTACTTCAACTTCCTGTCGAACTATCGGTAAACAAGCGATATCATCGCGTCTCGGTGCACCCTTCTGCTGATTGCTGTAATATTAAAACGTCTCAAACGAGATATACGAGATGAAGCCTTTTCATTCTAATATGAATGTTCTATATGTATACGAGTACATGTAACACATTCAAGACGATATATTATTTTTCTGCAACATGCTGAGAATTCTTGCCACAGAAAATGTATCAAAACCACTGTTTCCGTAATTACTCTTGTTATTTATATATCTGATACTATTGAATTTATATATCTAGTGTCATAAATTTTTTAAAACTTATGTTACTTTGAAAAATATATACAGGTATATTTTAAAATATTTTTATATATTTTATTGTATTTTTTATAGTTTATACATGGTGTCTTTTTATACACATATATTTTTCATTTTTAACAAATTTTATAGAATAAAACGTCACCCTAAAAGAGTAAAAATTAAATTTGTAATTTTCGACTTATGATTTTTCACTCTACGAGATTTAGATAGCATTTTATTGTTATTTTCACGGATTTAGATGCAATTATTAAAAATTATGTAGGATAAATTATTCATTATTATACAGATGTAACAGCGACTGTCCAAAAATCAATATGTTATTTTTTACTACTCCGTTGAATGCATATTTATTTCGCGAAAATATCCTGGAAATTTGTGTAACAATTTCTCTTCCTAATTACATTTGGATTTACTTCATGTTTATACTATATAGCAGACATTCATTCGCTTTGAAGTCACTTTCTAGTATAAAATGAAGCTGCCCCAGAAAATGCTGTTAATTGTCTGCAAAATTGCAGCTATGCTCATTTCGCCGAATTTATCGTGTAATTTTAATGCTCCCGGTACACGATATTCGCAGCGACAATTCCGTTTCACGATATCGCGATAAGCCCGTAGTTAATATTAATTTTGTGCACGGAACAAATAAATTGTACTCCATCTTTAATACGAGGGGTATTAATTGAGAAGTTGCTCGTATCGCGCACGGTGTTAAACCAACGTGCGTATCGCGTGATATACATGTGTGTAGCGACCATATTGTAACTATCGATCGCTATTCTCCTGTGTACGCGGGGCACACTCCCTGTCGAAAATCACAGCTGCTAATGCGACCAAGAATACAATATCGGGGTGCGTAATTACGCCGAAACGCTGTGCACAACTCGTTTCGGTGGGCCCGTCCGTGGATTTTCGTGATTGAGTTCGCGGTTTAACAACGTGCGCTCTTGTCGCGTCCTCTGTTGTTGCCAATGTTTATCGATGGTGATTAGCTCCTTTGCTTTCTCAATGGAATCCCTTGCGTTTTTAATCTAATTTTCTACCCGATTGACACGCTAGTTAGTAATATCCTGAATAATCGACATTAATTAATAATTGACAGTAATGCGCATACCATGTCATGCGTTATTAATAAATATATTAATTAACGATTACTAGCGTATACTAAAATTAATTTTTTATGTTTACATTTCACGCAAAGCTTTCGCCTTTCTTTATCGATTTTAACTAACAAACGCGTAAAATTTAGTCTACGTCTAGAGAAAAGTTTCTTTAGGTCAAAAAAGTTTGTTTGAATTAAAGAAATATATAGTTTGAATACGCACAAATCTTGTTTTTAAATGAAAGAAATATATTTTTAAAACCAAAACTGAATTATTTCTTACATTTCTGTCAGTATTTTCTTTGGATTAAAAAATTATTTGGATAAATTAAGCAATAATTAGACAATAATTAAACAATAATTTGAACAAATAATTTATTTACTTCAAAAAAAACTAATAACGTCATTTCTTGGAATCAAATAAATTTTTATTTTCCTCAAAGATATTTTCGCTTTAAAAAACCAAGTTAAAGAAACGATTTCATCAGTTTAAATATAATTTTTCTCTGGATGTAAATTTAATATTACAAAAATATTGTTGAGTTGTTATTACAAAATTATAAAGCAGACGTTTTGACTCGTTATAGGTTTATACTTATTACTGTCTATGCAAATGAAGAGGATCCAATAACAGATTGAAATGTCTATTTTATGATAATTTTGTAATAATTACTCAATGATATTTATGTAATAATAAATTTACACATGGATAAATTGTATCGGCCGTTATAAGCATTATTATATTCTTTTGTTTTAAATTTTCATTTATTAATCCTTGCATGCAGTCTTAAATACGTTTAATCATTATGTGCCAGATATACTTAACTGGTCAGATCGAGTGTAATTTACATCCCGACCGGTGGGGCAACATACCAGAGGCAATTTTATGCTTCATCGGCATTATCAATAAATTTCCGCATTCGGGTAATTTAGAAAATCGATTTTCCATATATATTGAGACATCGTGCATATATCCTTCCTTTGCATATTACAAAAATATGCAATATATTATCGAACACTGAGCGCGTCATGACAATCGTCGTTTTTATTTTATTTTAAAAATAAATTTAAAATAATTTCGAAAACATTCTTCACACATAGATGAGAGTTGCTGAATGCGTATCGATCGCCTAAGCATACCTCATTAAAATTTTATATTATTCCTTAATATAAGCAACGTTTAGTGATAAAAGTATGAGATAAATAAGAAATTTTGTAATGTAGACAAAAATTTAACATTTTAAATCTCTTGTTTCGTATATGCTAACAACACTTTAAGAAATCAGCTGATGAAACACAGTTCTAACAAATTGTACAAGAATAGTTAATATCACAATATTAAATTGAAAATCAATTTAATAATAATGATGCTAACGAGTATAATGACAATGATTTAAAGGAGGAAATTATTTTCTTATTGGGGCATATTACATGCTCGTCATTATTATTAAATTCCACATCGTTATAAATCTTCTAAACGAAAATTATATATAAACTTAAAAAAATTATTTTTATTTACAATTTTTATTTTTAAACCAAGCTATTCTCTCTCATATACATAAAACGTAATAATAGCTTTCTAAAATTTCAAATAAAGTTTCTTCAAAGGCGCGTTACGAAATAAGTAATACACGTCTTTTCCTAAGTTAGAGAGTAATCTCTCACGAACATAATTAGTAGACCTATTCTTGAAATACGAGATCTTGTTGTCCTGCCTTGGTATTACGAAGCGTAGTTCTATAGAAACGTCTCTCGCAGCTCGTTAGCCGTTAGCTGCATTGCATCACGACTGGGTCGATCCGAGTGGATCGACGCGAGTGGAACGATAGCGACACGGGTATTATGCATCTGTCAGTAAGGTACAGAGCGCGATTTTTTGCGTCAAGCTCCAATTAATTGGAATTCCCAAGCTAAACTGGAGAATCTACGGCACGATGAGGACGCGAGTGGGCGCGCGCTCGTGCCCACGCTGAAAGTCGAATAGACTCGCTTGAAAAAGAAAGCGGGGCTAAGACGAATCTCTCAAAGGCCACGTTGGTAGTACTATCAATAGTTCGGTCGTCGCCGGCTCGAAGTGCCTCTCGAGTCTTTCACACGGCGTCCCTCGTCGAGAGTGCAGGGTCAGGCACAAATAACGAGATCGCATGAAACTAAAAGTGAGAATGAAAGACGCATCGATTTGGAAATTCTTCATATACAGAAGATTTACACACTTTTAACTGATCTGATATGGATTTTCTTTTTAGTAAAAAGTGAGTATCGTAAACTTTCAATTTTTTTTAGATTAATTCTTTATAAAATAATTTATTTTGACACTTTATAATAGGATTTTCGCGTGTAAGATAAAAAAATCTTACTTTCTAGTAAAATCATTGTTTTATTTAATAATTTAAAAATAGAAAATATTTAAATTAATTTAAAAAATATTAATTAATACACTGAGAAAAAAAAGTTGTACTATTAACTTGACTAAAATTTTCAATACGATTAAATTTTTTTAGTTCAAGTATTTATGTATTTAATTCAATTACATATAATACTTGAACTTTGATTTAACCATTTATATATTTAATTTAAATACATAAATACTTCAATTAAAGAAATTTACTCAAGTTGAAAATTTAATCAAGTTAACAACTTTTTTTTCTTAATGTATAGAAGCTTTTTGTCTCTCTTTTTTTCATAAATGATATTTATATATTAATAATATAATATCATTTATTGTA
>QKQZ01043561.1:0-14644 GCA_003595255.1 Solenopsis fugax | reverse complement strand
GGGGTGGGTACGCGCACAGTTTATTTCATAACAACGCGTCGGGTGGGTGATTCTTTTTTCTTTCTTTTTTTTCTTTATTCTTTTTCACGATAGGATGGCGAGAAAAGGTGCGCGAGAACGTCGCGCTCACGCTCGTCACGATCGTTCGTATATCGCGAATAGTGCCTCGTCTCATCTTGTATATGCGTCCTGTGTCGCAACGCACCGCGTGATCATCGCCGGAGTGCATCGAGAGCCACGTTTGCCCACGTGCGTGTGCGGACGAGTGTGTGCGCGATGTCAGATGTCAGGTGAGCGCTGTTAACGCATTATGCGGTATATCTGCATGGCGGTGGATGTGACGGGGGCTATCGGGGATTTTATTAATACAAACGCCTCGCGCTTTCTTTCCCGCCGGGCGGTGACATACCGCATGATGCGCGTATGATTGGCAGCGCGACATGAGTCAAACAGATAGATTAACGTACATCGATATAGAGATGTAGATTAGGCCAAATTTTCACTGTCCTTCCTGTCTCGGCGCTCGTGCGTATTATACGGCGCGATTGTTCGCCTCTTTTTGCAACTTGATATGCGAGTCTCTCGCGGTTGCGGTCGTATTGTTGTTTCCGTCTTATCCTAAACGTAGGTGTACCCTTTCGAAATAGATGGAACTGTTGCTTGCTTTAGAAATCACGAGAGAACTTTCCTTTCGAAGTGGGAAATATACATATACATATATATATATATATAATAATAATTTTAAGTAACGATATAAAGTTTACAATCTACATCGCAAAATTCAGCAGTGTTATATAATATTCAGTCTGATATGCGCAGACTGTAGAACTTCGAAATACATCTCGTAGATTTCGCAAGGCTTTTTTGATTTTTACAAAATTTATTTCATTTTCGATCTATAACTACAATCGCTCGCGTCGTTGATTCCATCTTTCCGGTTTAGTTAAACTTTTTTTTTTCAAGCTCAAAATTCATTCAGGTACGAGTAACGTCTGAAATAGCTTGAATATCTGACACTTAGATCGCGTCGTAACGACGTGGATTACGCGCTTCACGGTCGTAAGAGCGCGATCGAAAGACCAAGAAGTCGAAGGGATACACCTCCGCGAGTGCGTTCGATCGCGGTTCCGAAGAAACTTTACTTTCTCCCCCCTCCCCCGAGTATATTAGAAGTAACGCTACATACAAAGAGCTTTACGAGTTAGTAAAGAGGAGAGGTATGTCGTTGTGCTGTTATATCAGGCTCGGATGAAAATACAGAGAAGTGAGTCGCGTGTACCTCTCACAATCAGAAGGATAATCAGGCTGGAGCGTAGCGCTCGGGCGAGTGAAACGTTCCCGGAATTTTCCCATGTGTCGGGACGTAGACATGCCGCGGGATACAATTTCCAGAAAATAGCGGTACTGCGGAACAAACGAAAGAGATTTTCACGGAAAAGAGCCGCTTGTGATTTAATGAAAAAAGAAAAAAAAAAGGAAAAAGCGATCTCGTTATAGTCTCGTTATAGTCGAGCCGCGACGCTTCAGGATCTGAGGAGCTAGCAATTCCTCCTTCGAACGGAAATCCGTGCAGGCGGGATTTTTTGTCGGAACGAAAAGTTTTATCGGTTTTCCATGTGGATTCGCCGCACGTTTCTATCCTGGGAAATCACGAAAAGTAGCCCCCCGGTTTCTTAACACTCGCACTACCCTCGTTCGCTCTAGCGTTCCGAGAATGCAGCCGGGAAGGGCCTGCATCGCGATTTAATTATTCAGCATACGGGAGTTAAGTTAGAGGCGGTCTACATCGATCGAATTTTTAACTAGTTTGCCGCGCTCCGTATGCATATGGAATCGGCTTTCTAATCGTGCGATCGTGTTCTATCGTCGTTCGCTTTACACTTTGATGGTTTCCGGCCCACTTCCGGTTGCCCTCCCGTAGCCGCCGCTCGTATGCGTTCGTCCGCAGCTCCGTATGCAAGTTGCAACTGAAATCGGCCACACAATCGATAGCTGTCCGCGAAAAAAAAAAAATATCTGTAGCAGCCCATGCAGCACAGCATAGGGAAAGCATTGCAAGATATTGTTGCAATGTTTCAGCAATGGTAAAATGTCCGCTTCAGAAACATTGATACGTAACGTTGCGACAACATTACAGCAACATATGCACAGAAAAAGAATTTCTTCAGTTTTAATATTCCTATTTATTTGATTGAAAGTTGCTAAAAGTTGTTTTATTGAAACGACATATGCTTACTCATATTTACATTACTTGTTTGAATAAAAATTTTGTTGTTTCAAAAAATCTCTATTATTTGACGGAACACTATTATTAGCCGTTACTTATTGATTCAAAGATTTTTAGTTTGTTTGGACCATTCCAAATAAATTTATTTGATTACAATAAAATTTATCAAGTTCGAAGAAATCATTTTCTCTGTGAACATCAAGAGGCGCGATCGCGACTCGCGCCAAGTGAACGCTTTAGCGAGTAGGTTGTATTGACGCTGCTGCAACATTACGCATCAATATTTCTGAAGCGGACATTTTGTCGTTGCTACAATATTGCTGAAACATTGCAGCAATATTTCGCAGTGTTTTTGGTATTCCGTGCTGTACGGGAGGTGTCTTGCCCGGTCTGAATCCGGGAACGTTTGCACTCGCGGGCACGTTTCACTCTCGCTCGCGGCGTTCTTCCCTCGGTCGTTTAGCGCGTAGATGAACAAGTACTCGCTCGTACGAGAAAAGTATATCTAGGAGAATGCATGACACACAGTATACGTTATACACCAGAGATACAGATTAAACGGTTCCGTCGACGGTACTTGGGATTCTGGATCGTTCGTGTCTCCTCTGCGAATTTTTCGCCTCGCGTTTTACATTTTTCTGGAACGGCGTCTCGCGCGCCGGCTGAAAAAATCCAGGAGAGAACGCGGTTTGCATACAAAGTGCCGTTACGTCACACCGCCGCGCCGGCCGATCGTGTCGAGGCTAATCCGCGATGTGATGTACCGCGAGAGAGAAATCCGGTGTAACGAATCGCGATGTCACGGGCGAATTAAGGCTTCCGGAAAATTGATTCGGCGCGCATCCCGATCGGACATCATACATTTTCTGACGAACTCTCCCGTTGGAACTCGCTCGTTCACTGAAAAAAAAAGACTGGTTATAATTACCAAATGTATAGTGAAATAGTATCAATTAAATATTTGGTCAATGTAACCAAAAATAATTTTATTTTTCTAAATATTTAGTAACTTATACCAGATTTGATAATACTTAGTAAACATTTAGTAAAATAAAATTATTTTTGGTTATATTGACAAAATATTTAATTGATACTATTTCACTATACATTTGGTAGTTATAACCAGACTTTTTTTTCGTCCTGGGATCGCACCCGCAGCCGCACACGTACGACTTCAAATGCAATATCAATTGTAAAGTGAGACGTGAAAATTAATAACGAAAAAATTTCGAGCGTAACACAATACTCCCGTTGCGCGGAATAATTTTAATTGTTTCGACGCGATCGAACGTCGGTGTCGGCGGCTGATTTTTCGCCGAACTCGTAATTTTATTACACTCGGACCGCATATAATCACACTTGTCGCGCGGAGTCGACTTCGCCGCCTAACTTTAATCATTACTTATAGCGTAAGTGTACTTTAACCCTTAAGATCATGTACGAGGTGTAGCTGCGCTGTTCGAGACTGCCCGATTAATCAGGCGCCCTTGAGTAACGCGTCGTGTGTCGCTGCTTAATTAATTGATCGACGCCGCGAATGGTTGTACCCGTGTTTAGCTTCAGCCTACGAACATCGCCCTTAATACCCTGCCGGCGAGCGCTTCATCGAGAATAAAGTACAGAGGATCTCGGCATGATAATTACTCTCTAAATCTCGTGGAGTGAAACGTCACTTTAACAGCTCGCGCAATTTTCGAGTGATTTGCCACTCTAATAAGAGTCAAAATTCACTCCGCAGGAGTGAAAATTGAGCTTGTGCAATTTTCGAGTGATCTTTCACTTTACGAGATTTATGCCCGATTTCTTCACACCTCCCGATAGCTGTCTTCCAGATAAAGGTATTCGTCGATAAACAAAAATTCGTTTTCTTCACTGAAACCTCTGGTTACGTATCTAACGGATAGCTATTCTTCGCACTGCTAACTTTCGACACAAAAGAAAGAAATTTTAATAGAAATTATCATATTCTTTTGGAGACATTTTATGAATAGAGAGAGTTATCTAGAGGTGAAGAAATTGGGCATTAGAAAGCAAAGATTCCAGGATACGTTTCGGTCTCCGCTGGTCACACACGCGCTTCGTATAATGATCTTTATAAATCAATGTATAAATCGTTTTTTATTCAGCCTTCGTCGCGAAGAAAAAAAAGGGAGGAAAAAAGCTAACACGACGATTTACGCGAGGGCAGTTTGCAATTAATCATAGCGCTATTAGGTATACGCTAATAACACTGACTATCGAACATTATTACGTCACACTCATTAATTCTAAAGAGATCGCAATTTAGATGTAGGTAGATACGACATCGATATCGAATCAACAGTAGTTTTCTTAAAGGTAACGCGATTAGCTGTTAAGTGTCTCTCTCTCTCTCTCTCTCTCTTTTTTTTTCTATTCCTTCGTGCTTGGTGTGCATGTCCGAGACCGGACATAATTGCGCGTCATGGCAGAAACGCGTGATTGATCGCTATTGAATGAGAAACGATCGCATATCTCGCGCCCGAGATTAATCACGACGTATCTCCTCTCCTTCATTTTTCATTCGCAATAACGTCGGGACCAACGCGTGGATATCCGCGCCGAGAAGTCGAAGGAATTTCACGCTCTCGCTGAAACGAGAAGCGATCCCAAGTTTCGTAATTCCCGTGATCTTGCGCATTATTGCCGCGCGCGCTTCCCAAATTATTCGGGGCTACGTACGAACGACTTCTTGATAACGCGCAGCGCGGATCGACTCGGCGCGGCGCGAAACGAAAGAGGAGAAGAGGAGAATCGATCGCACGGTCCCACGGATTCGACGCCATTGTGGCAGAAAAAGGGCCGCGGGGCCCGACCTCGCCATACTTCTGGCCGAGTCTTCTCGCATTGGAGAACGCAGAAACTCGGTTCCCTCGGGCGGCTAATGCGATCGTTCGCGGTTTCTTTCTCTCCCTCACTTTGTTTCGGTTTCTCTTTCTCCTTCCTTCTCTCGTATACATCCGATACTGTGACAAGGTGAACGCTGATCAATCGATGCTTGCTAATCATACTTTGAGCGCTTGCGAAACCTGCGCGCGTTTACGTGTCCTACAGGTGCGCTATACACGTTTACCGCGTCCTACGGGTGAGTCGGGATCCTGACTGAAGGACGAGCGAGGCTAACTCCGCGATCGAAAAGCGATATCGACTTTTCGCGCGGGGGGTCCTCGCCCTTACGATCTCCCCCTCCTCTCGCCGGGATCCCTTCGCGCCGTATCGGATCGCTGTCGGGCATTTCGATTCTCCGTTCGACTCGCGGATTATTTACGAGGATCGGCTCGCAANATTCGACGTGTAGTGCACCAGTCGCGGCGCGTTTCGCGAGAGACTAATCGGCTGATGCAGAAACGACGGGTGAATGGAATCGAAGGGCGAGCCTGTGTAAGATCAGACACGGAGGGAGGGAGGGGGACTGCTCGCCTTCTTTCCTCCGGAGAAAGCGTGATGATGAAGCGGGAAAATGAACTGTCTCTCGACAATTAGTGGAGCAAGATGAAGCGAGTAGAAGTTTAGTCGCGGCGAGTCGATGGCCGTGACTTGGAAAAGTTCGATCAATCTCTCGATTCATTTCACCTGTCGTATCCGTAGTAACGAGGCTGGCGCTATGATTACGCTTAAAACGAATTGATAGAATCGCAGAATCGCCAAGATATATTTTTTCGGAGTGATCACGTAATTACACGGTGATTACACCGATCGCGTTCACTTAATGCTACGTCAAGCCGCTTTGAACTTATTTACATAAGGTATACTTGCTACACGTTTTCGCAATAATATTTAATTAGTAATACTGACAATCTAACTCCATGCAACTCGAACGAGAGAATATTGGAGATCCTCGATTCTAAACTAAGTGGGCAAATTAGTTTAGTTGCTGCAATTATTTGCGCTCGGAAACGAACGCAATTTCTTTTTTTTTTTTTATTATTACAAATAATCATTCGAACAACGTAGATTCTGATACTTTTTCAATTTAAACAGCTTCCTCCCAACAATGTGCTTGAATTTCTTCAATTAAAGAGTTCGCAAACAGCATAAATCGTGAAATGCTATTTTAAGAAAGCGATTTGCAAATTCTAAACGTAAGATGTAAATCGAGATTTACGTAGAATAAACGATCTGTACGCGATCAGATCGATCGCAATTATCGCGATCTGTTCAACAGATATTAAAGTTCTGAAGTTCATCCCGTCCTCGCGTACGTTTTCTCCGTCTCTCCGGCGAAGACAAATGACGTGGACGCAACAGCGTCGACTATATCGCGATACTAATTAACGTCTTCCTGGTTTTCACGAGCGGGACAAGTTTCGCCTCTCTGAAACATCCGCTCTCGAGTGACGCTGTTGCACTCGTGTAAGGACGCACGAGCGTTACGGGAGATTGGATAATTTAACATCGAAGGTGTTCGCATGCTCGCGCGTTTATACTCGCAGGAGAAACGATGATCCGTTTCACCCTCCCGCGATGAAACCAGATTCGTTTTCCGATACTTCATCATTCGGATAATAAGCCCGGATATTCTTTATCAGCTGTACGGTGGCGATCGATACTCGCGACTATAATTACAATAATCCATGGTATCCATGCGGGACACGCGAAAAGGAATACATATACCAATTAACAATATCGAAGTTGATTAGCTATGCCAGCGAAAACGACGTTCGATAATGTACGTCGTGCTAAAAAAAAAAAAAAAAGTAAAGTATCGAAAATGGATAAAAGTATATCTAAAAAACAAATTTGCGATTCTCGGTCGCTTCATTTAGATGTTATTCTTAGAAAATTATTCGAGAAGTACTTATTTCAGCGGGGACTCTCTTTCGTGAGAGAGAGAGGTTCTCCGTGAAGCTAAGGATACCAAATCAAAGGTCAAGTTATTCATATGGAAATTATATTAGCATAATTATAATAAGAGAGGACGTGAACTCGCAACATATATACACACACACACACACAGTCACGTGTACGCGCGTACAAAGGAAACCCAAATGCTATTATATACTTCGGAAACGATGAATGTCGGCCTTCGGTCGATCGTCGACGTACTTCTGATGTACACTTCAGGAAATTCCTCTTACGCTCAAGTCGCCCTTGGCGTTCTTTGGCACTTAGGGTCTTCCGGACTTTATCGTCGTTTGATCATTATCGTTTTTTTTTTNTTTTTTTTTTTACCCGTTATCGTAGTGTGCGGCAGACCTCGTATATCTTTCTCTCGCGCTTCTCGCGTGAACGTTTTCTGCGAAAATGTCTGCACGATGCGCACGATACTAGACTAACTCGATTTTTCATATCGTACGGAATGATTTCTATGGTGCGAGCGATTTTTTCGCATCATAGAGAGAGCCGCTTTAGTGGGGAAACTAAGATTCGCCGTTCTTCGTCTCCTTCCCTTCGCTTTTCGACGGAATATTTTGCCGTCTTACAAGAATACGTGAAAATTGTTGCTAGGAAATTATATCTCGCTAAACACCTACGACCCCCGATGGAATATACACGTATATACTCATCTGTTCATTTTAGCTTACGCTGTATACTTAAGGATAATAATACTTATCAGCTACGCATGAGTATCGTACAACTATTAAAATCCGTGAAAAAAGTATCTAGCTGCCGTATCCAGCTCCACGGCCTCTATTTTAATCTCCATTCTCTATCTCGCTCTTCTGGCTTCTGCCCCATTTTCTACTGCTTTCCATCGTGTGAGAGTGTGCTTGTGTGTCTGTGCGTGCGTGTATATGCATTTCGTGTTCTGTTCATTTCGTCCGCACACAGAGACGCGTGTGTCTCGTATCATGTATGTCTCGTGTCAGCTATGAGATACATCCTGAGGATTAAAAAGCGCTGAGACAGGTGCTGTTTGTTCAGTCCAGGAACTCCAAACACTGTCGATCGACTGAAGAGAGAATGCACACAAGTCTTTTAGAGAGAACCGTTTTTCTTTCGATAACTCACACAAGGATGAAATTATTATTGGATTCGCTAAAATGTACAAAAGATGGATTTCTTAAGCGAATTATTTATAGATTATCGAACCTAAGGCACGAAATGAGCGATGACACAATACAAATTACGCAAGCTAAGCCTCGTGATAAATTGCAATAATACTTGGTCGTCCATTGCCTGTCGAACGCTTCTCGAATTTTTTTCCGTCCTTGTAATAGAATTCCGAAGTCCCCAATCCCGCGGATTAATCTCACGTAAATCGATATCGTGACATCGTTTTACATCCCGCGATCCCGCGGAGTTTAACCGGAGTTTCTGGCCGTTCTCTCTTCAGCCGACCTGTCCGGTTGATTTATATATTTTGATTTCGTAACGACACAATACACAGAGGTATGCAAGTGTGCGAGATTGATACAGGCGGTTAGGCAAATAGATATGGATACGTAGGTGGACACAAAACACAGATACGGATACGATTATACAAGGAACACATATCTCTCTCTCTCTCTCTCTCTCTCTCTCTCTCTCTCTCTCTCTCTCTCTCTCTCTCTCTCTCTCTCTCTCTCTCTCTCTCTCTCTCTCTCTCTCTCTCTCTCTCTCTCTCTCTCTCTCTCTCTCTCTCTCTCTCTCTCTCTCTCTCTCTCTCTCTCTCTCTCTCTCTCTCTCTCTCTCTCTCTCTCTCTCTCTCTCTCTCTCTCTCTCTCTCTCTCTCTCTCTCTCTCTCTCTCTCTCTCTCTCTCTCTCTCTCTCTCTCTCTCTCTCTCTCTCTCTCTCTCTCTCTCTCTCTCTCTCTCTCTCTCTCTCTCTCTCTCTCTCTCTCTCTCTCTCTCTCTCTCTCTCTCTCTCTCTCTCTCTCTCTCTCTCTCTCTCTCTCTCTCTCTCTCTCTCTCTCTCTCTCTCTCTCTCTCTCTCTCTCTCTCTCTCTCTCTCTCTCTCTCTCTCTCTCGCAGCGGTAGAACAACGATCGTCGTGTGTGCTAGTCACGAAAGTAGCGCGACCGATCTGTCGATTTCTCAAAATTGTGAGGAAAATAGCTTCTGTAAATTAAGCATTGAAATATGCTTATAAAAACTTTAGAGCACAATTCCATACAAATTTTTTTTTTACATCAGTTTCTGATGCGTTGTATATGTGTACGGAAAATTGCGCGACTTGATAAAATAATTCCTTCGACGATCCATTCATCAGTGGCGATTAAGTGAGTGGCTTTCAAGCGCATTACCATATAAGAGAGTAATAAGACTCAATTTTTATTTCGGAAAATATTTATGACAAACTTTTTTTTTACCTTTATTTTCCCATACCAACTGAGAGAGACTCGATAGATTCGACTTAATAACGCCAAAGGTATTACGTGTATACATATGTATATATATATATATATAGATACTCATATATCTAATGGTAGGTATGTGCCCTACGGCGTAAAAGGTATGCGTCCCGTAATGTTACTTTAGAATATAAAATCGAATATGCCTGTTTTTACATCGTAATACGAGGGGTCTTTCCGGAACGACGCAAAATAGATTTTCCAGCGCATTCCCATACCTACATGTACGTGCAATATGCCGCGAAATGCATCGTTACACTCACATTCTTAACCCGCACGGCCGTTCTAAACTAAACGATCACTTTCGTTCAGCGATTCTCTCCTTCTCGCCGCCTCCTCTCCGAGGTGAAAAATATAACTCGCTTAATTTCGTCCTCCGCGCTCTCTCGCCTCTCACGCATTCCACCGGCGCAGTTATACCGCAGATAATTAAGTTTTAAGAGGTATATAAACGTACGCAAGAGTAGGAAGGATGAAAAACGCGTTTTCTTGGCCGTTGATACTTAATTATTCCTCCTCTATCTTTACTTTTAGACGATAACGACTGGATATATTTATATACGAAATACTGGTTCCTTTTTTTTTGTTAGCTCGATTTTTGTTCCTCCGTTCAATCATACCCTTTCGTGTTCCCTTATCTATTTTTTTTTTTTTTAAATAGCCTAATCATCTTTAATCTTTGCATGTGGAAACAGAGCGTAATCATAAAGAGAGCTGAACAAATACTATGTTGAAGGATAAATTGTAGAATTAACTATTTCGGTCTTGAAGCATTCTCATCATTATATGTACATATATTTATGAAGCAAAAGCAGGAATGAATTTTGAAATTAGATAATATTCAAAGCGTTACACGTATCGAGCTATCGCTTGCTCGAAAACCTGGAGTCATCGAAAATCGAAAATCGCGTTAGTATCGCGTGATCTACCGTACATAGAAATCAAATAAATAAAATATTAAGTCCTCAAAAATATATCATACACTATGTTATAAATTAATTGCCGACGTACTTAAATTAAGATCGATCTGTGCAACTTTGAAAATATCACTCGTGAAATTATCAGAGAGAAAAATTATACTGAAAAGTGAACCGTTTGAGTTATTTCTATATAACACGTTAGAACATACCCAGGAAAAAGAGCATTTCGAAGAGCGATATGAAAAAAACTGTTATGTGAATTTATCGTGTTCTAATTCAAAGATACACGGATATCATCATCATTATCATTATCAGTATCATTATTATCATCAGCATCATTATCGTTAAGTTACAAAAAAATTATATTCGATAAAGAATACTGATAACGAACGGAAATTAATAGATAAGCGTAACTAGCATTACTGTAAACATTAATATGGCCACTAATCTAAATTACTGCCCATGAACTTTTTAAGGACAAGTCAGACGTTTCGCTGTCAATTGAATTATACAACATGACAAATAGCTCGATAATAATGACTCGAGGAAATCGGAAAGGAGGAACGTAGCGCTATAGTTACACACTAGACACACAGAAGAGAAACACCGCCGTCCACAACCGGCTTAAATAACAACGTGCACAGCGTTTTTTTTTTATTCAGTAGCTTTTTTATTGTTTTAATTATAAAGAAGTAACAAAGAGAATAATAATTTTATGATATTACCATACACTCTTTTGCGCTCCTCTTTCTCTCGCATTCTGTCTTTCTTTCTGCCTCTTACACGCACACGCACACACACACACACACACTCACTCTCTCGCTCTCTTTCTCACTCTTTCTTTTATATATCTATATTATATGTCAATATTATATATTCAATAGAATACTCATTCACATATTAAATATCGTGGCAAATATATAGATAAAGTTCTCATCTACCGCTCACACGTCATAGACGGCGACCCTGCCAAGACGCGTCTCTCTTTTTCTCTCTCAATCTCTCTCTCTCTCTCTCTCTACACCGTTTCTCTATTTACCGATCGGCCATTCGCAATGCACGCCATTGTCCCCATCGGAAAACTTTCGGAGAGCATCTCGTAGAATCTCTCTCGCCTCCCGCGACAGTGGGATGACGATGAGAGGAATAACGAATTCGCTCGAAAAGTTTTCGCGAGAAACATCGTCGGAGCTGAGCGAAACGTTTTCACACGTTCCCCGGCATTGTCGTTCTCCTTCATGATCGATCAATATTGTTACACGCGGAAAGCTTTTATTTATTTATTTCTATTACGTAATCGTGCGCAGGGAAGCCGTAGAGCGAAACGACGGTTTCATCTCTCTGTGTAATCGTTTTTGCCGAAATAATTTATTGACGGAAATTGGAGACTCGTCGGATCGCGCTTTCCAAGTTCGAGGTTGTAAACCGGAAACAGTTTCCGTTCGTTCAGCTCCGCCGAGGGACGGCGATTCTAGTTTCTAGGTGAGAATCCGCTACTGGACAGTTGCCGGAAGTATCCGGTACTCCAACACTCCGCACAGACGCTGTTAGTAACTCGAAATTGTCGTGACTAACCACACATCGGTGACGAGGATGAGTCGAGGATCGAGGAAAGCCTGAAGCTACTCTCGAGCTTCGCTGGACAAAGTCCCAAATTGCTACAAATCGTTCTCGAGAATAGATTTATTCTCGAGAGCTGTCCATTTAAAACAAGGGTGTTATATTTCATACAGTCTTCCTTCCCGACTGTATGAACAATTCTTTATTATTTTTAGAAAAAGCGTTCAGAAAAGGGATTTCAATAAAAGTCTCACCCCATAATACAATTTACTATAAATTCGCTATTAAAATTTATAAAGGCGCTATTAAACTTGATAAAACAAATTTATAAAATTTATTTCCGAATTAATTGTAACACATATAGCACGTCACTGATGAGAGAAATGGAACGCATCTACGATATCGTTTTTATCGAATTTTGATGTCGCTATAATTTCACAAGTATTCTTGTCAGCCAGTATTTTTGCAATAATATTTGAAAAATCCGTCCCGTTCGTACTATCCGCTCTTCAATCGCGAATGCACATATATATTTCTATTAACCAACATTATTTATCACGTTTTTTGCTCAAATGGGCACGCGATTCATACAGTTCTATCGCGTAAGCGTGACGTTCCTTCGGTTATTTCCTTTTTGCGACTCTCGCACGTCTCTGCAGGGGAATCCCACTCGCGCGTTGATGCCTGCGATTTCCGCGTAAATCAATTAAAACGCGTCCGTCTCGACGGAAGAACGTCGGGTAATTAGCGCGTCGAAATTTACGGCCGGGCGCAAGCTCGCGTTAAGCGCACGCTAAAGTGAGCGAACGGAACGAGTGAAGCGACGTGCACATCCGCACTAACGGTTTATCGATTCACCAGGCGGCGGCGGTTTCAGCGAGTACACGATATTACCGTTTCAATAATTAATGTTTAACGCGCGCCGCAAAATCGCGAAGTCTCATATTCCCAGGAAAATTTCATCGCCGGCACAAAACGAATAATATCGCGACTTTCAGCGCGGAGTGCTCTCATCCTAAATCGTCCTGATGTTACAGCGAGAGTTCCGATTACCGCCCCGATATTGAATTTCCATTGAAACACCACGGACGCTGCGTGCCGATGTGTGACGAGCGAAAAACGTTTCGCGCTTCCAGCCGAATTAAGCCCGTTTAACATGTATAACCGTATAAAATATTTTATTCGCACACACACATCGATATCTAGAATATATTTTCTGAACAATCATATATATATATATGTATATAAATAGTTAATTCGTCGCTCGACGCGATTACAGCAAATCGTTAGGTGAGTTCAGCTTTCCCCTGTGCTCTCCTCGCGTTCTCCTCGCCACGCTCAACTAATAGAAAACTCGACAACATTGAACTATATCGAGAATTATTACCTAGACTATAAAATTCCAACAACTAATTGGGCGCCCCCTCTAGCCAAGAAACTAATGTGTACTAATACCAGGCGCCCTGCCCTTCACCTCACCGTCGATCATCGTCCTGGATCTCCGTCCTTAGATCGCCGTCGATCTCTTTTCGCTTTCTCTCGATCCGTAGCCGTTCGACACTCCTCGTGTCCCAGCCTCGAGTCTCAAGGACTCTAATTTAAGGATAGAGAATTTTGTACGAATTTTAGACTACCACTAAATAAAGCCTACACTTTATTAATATGCGCATTACGTATCTCCGGTATCTCCCGATTCGTTCAAGTGTCTAATTAAGGATTAAACAGAGGTGCAAATGGGCCTTCTTTCTAGCGGAGATCTCCAGTCTCGTTTTCACATCTTTCGAAGGAAGTCGTGGCGCACACGCCGCCCCCCGGTTTTCTGTGTCCTTTGGCGATTTTTTTTGTCGCTGGCATGGTCGTTCCATCGTCAAAGTATGGCGTCTAGGCTCGGCTAAAGAAAGTCTCGCGGGAGACCTCGAGAGATTCGCTCTTTCAGCCAGCGACGACGACGTCGAGGGTGCGACGAGAGATCGACCGACGACGGTTTCGATCCAGGACAATCGAATCGATCGGCAACCACCCTCATCCACCGTGCTTGCATGAGAAAACTAAGAAAGAACGTTCACGAAAAATATACACTTCACATTCGCTCTCCCTCACTTTCTCTCTCTCTCTTTCATCTTCTCGTCGATTCTTTCACTCTCGCACTCTTTTGCACATAGACACGCACGCTCAAACGCGAGAATTAAGGATCTCGCTGCCACCTTCCTCTGGCTCTCCTCTCTCGTTCTCCCATGCGTGAAACGAAATTTTCTTGAAACTTCTCGACGGATCTCTTCCAAGCAGCTTTCTAAAAGCCGACTCAAGGATGGAGGCGAATTACAGCAAAACGACGACACGCGAATCGCCGCGCGCGCTCTTTTTGATTATGATACTTCAGCGGAGAGACTTGACCCGCCGGTCGCGCCGGGTAGATTTTATCGGAAGAATATCGCGCGACGTGTCGCGCTATCGGCCGAAGCGAGGGACTCGCGCGACAGGCGCTCCGCTCGCTCGCTCGCTCGTGGGGGAATACAGAATCGATTAGGGGGTTAGTTTGTTATGAGATACGAGGCAATTATCTGTCATAATTACTGAGACTCCGTTGCGGCTTGAATGGCGGTTAATTTACATAAGACCGATAGCATCTTACACGCCGCTGGGATA
>QKQZ01043552.1:0-40164 GCA_003595255.1 Solenopsis fugax | reverse complement strand
TATATAAAATATATATATATAATATATATAAGTAATAAGTAATAAGTAAATATATATATAAGTAACAGTTTCCTTTAACATTCTATTATATAATATAATCTACTATTGTGTAATATTCACACTGAAAAAATGTAATATAAATTAAAACGTTTGATTCAATTAAACGTCAAATCACGGGTTGTCATTAATATTATGTATTGATTCAACTAAATTTTATTCATTCAGTTATATTTATTATTGTCTTTACTTTTAATCTTTTTTGTTTCATTAATATTGTTATTGAATTAACAAAGTATTTCCAATTAGACTAATGCTGTTGATATTTTTTTCTGTGCATAAATATTACATAATAAAAATCAATTGATTAAATATGTGTTTGTATTCTTTGTCGTTTTCTTTTTCATACTGAAGAATATCAAATTAATAATTTTTTCTTGTCTGAAGCAAATTCTTATTCAGTTATCTTAATGGGTTTATCTTGCCATCACATTCTCTACATATATTTTGTAATTTGTATTTGATTAAGACTAATCGTGGAATCTCCTACGTATGCATTTGAGTCAATTCTCCCGCTATCATCACAACGGGAAAGTCTCTCTCACGCTTATTTTCGTAATTTAATATATCGTGAGACTCGAGAAAAAATCTTTACATGAACGTATCCGTTGCAATGAAGCTCTTCAGTCCAAAGATTTGCAGAATGAGAATTGATATATGAGAGACACATGATGTAATCAAAGATTCGAAAAAGCAAAACGTTTCACAATCAAAACATTGCGTAGATGAATACCATTACCTAATCCAAATATGCATGGAAAGAACGCTTTTGCTAAATGTGTAATCATAAAAGAACTTGAAAGAGTATATAAATCATACAATAAATATCAGCACTGAAATCTAGCTATGACCGATAAAGCATTTTGATTGTTTATGTTGTATAATTACAAAAAAATTTTGCTAGCTTAGTAATTGTCCTTTAAATAATATAAAATGATAATACTGCAACAAGTTTTGATATTCTAAATAAATTTGAGCGTTGTTTAAACAAAATAAATTAATACTCACTATTGAAACAAATCGTCTAAAGAATTTTGTCCAATTATCATCATTTTTATTTAGATTCTTCAGCAAAACACTCGAAATTTCGAAATATTTTCCCGCGGCGTTGCTGGCGTAATACCGGTAACACTAACGCTATTGTGCTCACCTTTTATCTTAACATGTTAACGCATGTTATTCGCATTGTCTAGTAAAGAGTTGCATCGTAATGACTAGGTGTTTGAAGTGACGGTACAGTGGCTCATGAGTGAAATTATTGATAAAAAAAGTCGAAAAGTTCTTCTACTGTGCAAAAATGTGTCTAACATTGTTAGTAAGTATTTTTAAAAATATGATATGTATTGTATATATTCTATATTTAGATACGCACATATATATTTATGTACATATTACACTGATAAAATCTTTTTTTTTTTTTCAAGTAGTAAAGTAGTTTTAACAAATCAATCAAAACTATTTTGTCATAGTATGGCAATACTATGTATTTTGAATCACAAGAATTTTTTTGAGAAACCAAAAATAAACCAGCACGATAATTTGGAGTCTAACTCAAATATTTTCAGATCTGTATCTGGCAAAAAATTTTATTGAGCTATGCAAATTACATGCTGCAAACAAAAATCGTTTTCTCCGTGTGGAACTAAGATCCTAGGAGATTAAAATCTATAATTTTATCGACGAAGAAAATGAACAAAAATGAAAAGGTATAAGATGAAACTACACTGATTTATCTGATTTATCGAATGATAGAAAGATCCCACGATAGATCTGGCAATGCGTACGTATATGTTCCGACGTAAACACGTGTAAAAGTAAGCGCATGCCTGCCGGGATCTATACGTTCCTCTAGCCGGCGCGGTGCGACTTTCACCTTTCACCTTGCTCAAGCACGATTCCACTGTTGACTTCTCGATCTTTTACCTCACCGGGATCCGACGAGGCATCGGCGCTCGGATGTATCAGATCGTACGAGTGCGGGTAGCAACCGAAGGCGGCCGTGCGTCACGATTCGGTTTCACTGGCGGATTCATGGCATAAAACTAAGGCGATGGAAAGCATCCCGTGCATCACTCGCACGGACATGCTTTCCCGTGCTTCCCGTAGGCACAGCATAGGATTAACCGAGAGTGGTCGATTTCAAGTTCGTGTAACGAGATAATTACGCTTGTTTAGGACCCGGAGGAAAAGGTTCATTAAACCGAGGAGAAGTCGTGCGGAATCCGCATTTCGTAATGCCGCGAGTGAGTAATAATTATCTGTCAAGTCGTGCGGATGATTGAATATCGCAATTTGTGGGCGATATCACTACCGCAATTATCGCATTCCAGTCATTATTTTAATGATTACTGTTTTGACTGATTGTCGTACGAGAGAAACAGAGAAAGAGAGAGAGAGAGAATCGAAATTTATTTTAATCATGAATTTGACTAAATCAAATATTAAAATTTTAATCGACAATACTGCCCGTTTTATTCGTACATTAAATTATGCATTTTATTCATGCACGAAATAAAAGAGAAAGAAAGGTCCTGTACAAATTTTCATCTATAATAAATATACTTTAGTTGTTTTTTACGGAACAGAAACGAGATTAAGCCGTATTGAAAACTAGATTATAATCATCTCGGACGCTAAGATATTAATGAGGATCACCGTGAAAGAATGCCATCAAGAGACGCGGTCGCGACTCGCGCCAAGTCTACGCTTTAGCGAGTAGCAGACAGACCCTCTTTTCTTATTTACACAAAAGAAAGCGAAGACGTCCGGATGACCAAAAGAACGAGATTAAGTGCTCATAAATTATCCCAACGAGGTAGTCTAGAATTATGAGACATGTGAGACAAGACAGCACGATTATGCCGCGTGTAATCCGCCCTGACGAAACACGCCGCCAACACACGCCGTGCCGCAGCACGTGAGAAGAAGCCGAACAATAATGGAAATGACGCCAGCTCCAAATTAAAAGATATTTAGCGATCGCGATCCGAGATTAAGGAACGAGCGCCATTACTCGCACGCTAATTTTTCCGCTAAAGCTCTGTCGAAATAATTGCATGCGGTTTCTTTCTTTCTCTCTCTCTCTCTCTTTCTCTCCACGGCGATTAATTTCGCCATGTTCCTGGGACCTTGGAGATGATTCAGCCAACTGCAACTTGGCGGCGGGACAATTATCCGTACAGTCATCGCGTTGCCGAAATAATCCTCTAGCCTGTTAATCCCCGCGAAGAAGGATGAATTTCATTTCGCGTCCGCGATTCGGAACCTTGAGTACATTCCGCCGGCAATTACAGTCCAATTAGAAAACCACCATGATATTCTTCGGCTACTTTCGAAATTCGCGATGGATACGGCCGGGCTAAGGCAATCGAGCTCTTTGTGCGACTCGCGCGTTCCGGCTCGCAAGAGGAGACCTTGAAGAAATACCTCTAACGCGCGCTTAAATGTATAGAATACACACAACGTGTAAATAGCGATTTTCATAATCGACGCATAGCTTTTCGTGTACGCCGCGTCCCAGAACGCGGAAACCCAGACCTTGAGGAGAAATCACACACTCTCGCTCCCTATTCTCGCAATAAGTCATCTCACTTGCACGGTGACGTCAACTGTCAAAAGCTGCGATCATGGTCATAGATTTCATAATGATCACTTTCTACTTTCGACGAGGAGACCGGCCTGCCGCGTCCGCGACTCATCATCCTTGGGTATACCTTCGTATTCTCAGCTGCATGTCAATGACACTTGACCCTCACATACATACGTACACAACATCAAAAGCGATTTCGCGCGGGACGATTATTTCTATAGAAGAAATCCTGCCCGAAATCGAGAGTATTAACATAGCGCGACGTGAAGAGGGAAAGAAGAAGAGTCCTGTCATTAAATAAAATAAAATTTACAGGCCAAGGATGAGGCTCATCGCCGAGGCGATTTTCGTTGTCGCTCTCTCGGGTGCAGCGATTTGCGGCCAAGACTTCGGCGGTCACGCGCTCTTCGTGAGAACCGCGGACGTGGATCCCGGTAAGAAAAATACAAGAGGACTCTCCACGAGAGTCCGCCTTTAAATGCGATCGGCGAAGGTGGAAAAGGCGCTAGAGTTCTCGACGATGTCTGATAAATATGAATTTGATCACAAACAAATGGTTTAAAATTCATTAGCACGCTCGAGAGTCCAACGGGCTGCTGCCTCGGTATCACCGGCAGACGTGATGGCACAAAATATCCTAGAGTGGATTCAAGGGATCTACCAGCAGGGCACACGTAAAAGTAGGTTTTCCGAGTTTCACGTCGACAGGAAACGGCGCGAATATGAAGCCGTCCCGTAGCCGTACGCGCAAATTAATGAGTATTCTTTCTCTCATTGATGATCGAGATTTAGCTGTGATTTAACGCCGCGCGCTGATTTATAGACAGTTCAGTGCCGCTGAGATGGTCAGAGATGGACGCTATTACCATGGACGTATATTGCGCAAAAGAAAGCTGCGACTATGCGCAGCCGATATCGCCGCACCAATTCAGACGCACAAAATTATTAATCCATAACTCGCCGCGCTATTAATAAATCATTTTAACGTGGCACTTAGACGGAAGTAGCTTCACGTTCGACGCTGGGATTGGCTTTGATGCACGCTTGTTACGACCGACAATAAATCATTTTCTCTTACCAAGCACTATTAAGTCAATGCACTTTTAATTAACTCTTTAGAACATATACTTTTTTCATTAAAATTTAAAGAAACCAATAAACGTATATGCACATAGTCTTGCCATAAACTTTGTTATTAAGAAAAATGGATTTATTTCATAACTGAAATAAAGAGCAGCATGGAATGTACACTGAATCGTTTTACTGAATTGACCAATTATAATACAATATAAAACTAAATTACTATTAAAATTTCACCTTTTGATTTCACAAACTTCTTCTTCGAACGATCTGGCTTTAAACTCTCACGGCACATAAAACTTCAATGAGTATCGACGCCGCCTTCATCAAATTAACCTTTAGAGCCTCGATATATATTTCCGTGAGATTTAGAATTTCTTTTTTTTCCTATAAAATTTAAATGAAAAGGCTTCAAGTCTGACTGAAATATCGATCTTGAAGATTGATCTGCAGCAGCAAGATTTTTTGTATCGTGAGAATTTAAAAAGTCCGAGAAATTTGTAAAGTTGAAAAGCCATTTGTGACAGTTATAATTATTTTTATATTGCAATTGTTCAAGTCAATAAAACGAGTATACATACTCACTATTTTAATTAAATCTATTTTTTTTAATAACATTTATGATAAGACTAGTGAAAACTGATTAATGTTCGTAGACCTTTATGGTATTATCGCCAGCTTCAATGAAAAATATCATAAATGTATTTAAAAAAATTTTTGACAATTTTTTAAATCTTACTTTGTGAGTTTCAAAATAGTACAATTTCAACTCATGAAGAGCTATTAATTTATTAACAAATGTTTTAATTTATATAATAGTTTATATATTATAAATAATAAAAATAAAAAATTTTAAGTAGAAAAAATCTATACATGTCGTTTTAAGAAATTAGTTTCGTAATACTTTATAATATTTTTCATTAATGTGCCATTATCATGTTCATGGAAACTATTACAGTGGATTTGCACTCCCGATGAGTCCGTGTATTTTTACAGTTCGCCAACAACAATCAGAATCAAATGCGTACTTGCCACCCTACAGCACCCAACGACCGCCTGAAAAACCGCGACCCTTCCAGACGGCCTCTCAACAAAACGAAGTAACGGGCTATCCTGCTCAGCGACCGTCATCGCTCTATACCCCGCCGAATGTCGGTTACCCCGGATCCGGGCAACCGTCCACGCCATTTTCCACCCCGAGACCGAGCCAACAACCCTCAACGTACGTGCCGCAAGGCTTCAGAGGCTCCACGTCCTACAACCCTCGACCGAGCCAGCCCTCGTACACCAACGCGGGCTCGTCGGCTTTTCCACCACTGAATCCGGAATCGTCGTCCACTTACCTTCCGCCGCAGGCGCCGCCTTATCCATCGACCAGTCAACCAGTTCCTTCTGAATCCATGATCGGTAAGCCTCTCTCTTTGGGTATGGGTATAGATTCAGGCATCCAAATTTCCAAGGATAATACTCTAAAAGAAGTTTTGAATATAACACTAAGTAATGCAGAATCAAATATATTAAATGCTTTAAATAAATTGAAGATTACCAGAATTATGTCATCTGACAATCCTTTAGGATCCTTGGAACCTTCAAGACCTTCAGGACCACCTCCGACTAGAGGCTACCCTAGTTCAAACGGGGGATATACATCGACAGCTGGATATCCATCTACCGGAAGACCGCAACCTCCCTTCCCTACACCAAGTGAAATTGGTGTAGGTGCTGGTACCAATGTAGCTGTCGAAGGGCAAGGTCCTCGAATTCCTGGTCCTGGTGAAACAAGTACTGGTGTTGGTGCTACAAGTACTGGTACTGGTACCGGTATTACAAGTACTGGTACTGGTGTTACAAGTATTTCAGGTACGTATTTTTTGCTACAGCTACTAAAATATCAATACAGAAAATATATGAAAAAATAACTTGTAATTTTATCTTCCAGAAACCACTGAAGCTAGCAGTCATCTCCATATTCATAATATTAGTGTCGAATGCAGTAAGGAAATGATGACGATTAATATCGAATTCAATACCGTTTACGATGGCATTATTTATTCTAAGGTAAAAGCGAAACAAAATGTTTTCTTGTACCAAAAATCATCGACAATAATGTATCAATTTTATTCAATTTCAGGGATATTTTATGAACCCGGAATGTACCCATGTAAGACAGAATTCTGGCTTAACACAATATTCTTTCACTCTAACTATGGGCATCTGCGGAACTCAATTCATCAACGATTTCGAGGGTGAAGCTGGTCAAGCGTATTTGGAAAACGTCCTCGTATTACAAGTCGGTGTCGAACTAATTAAAATTATTAGCTTGATTTTTCAACTTTTCCTCGGATTTTATTTAGCTACATTTAGCTCGTAAAAAACATTGCTTATACATTATTAGACTTTGAAATAAAAAATTCTTGTTGCTAAAGAATGAACCCGGCATACAAGAAATCTGGGATTCAGTTCAAAGAGTGCGATGCCTCTGGGAAGGAAATATCAATAAGAAGCTACACGTGAATCTCTCAGTAGATATGTTGAGGCAGGAGATCGTTACCTTTAGTGGCGATACTGCGATAGCCAAACTGGATATTCAAATGGGCAGAGGACCTTTTGCACCAGCTGCCGATGGACTCGTAAAGATCGGAGAACCAATGACTTTAGTAATCTCCGTGGAAGGCGATCCTGGTTTCGATCTTCAGGTGTGCATTGAAAAACATCTTAAACGCGTAATAATAATTTATGCAATAGAATTACGTGATGCAACATATGAAAAAGAATAGAATAGATGCAATTAATTCATAAATGCACAATGAATAATTGAGTTAATAATAATCTTCGACAATAATAATGTTCTGCTTTCATTTTTTAAATAACAGAATTTTGTCTATATTTAATTGCGAATAAGAAATATGAATTAAACAAACATTTATAATTATTTTCAAGGTGCACGAATGTTTAGCGCGGGACGAGGCTATGACAAACATGTTACAGCTTACCGACGACAGAGGCTGTATTTTGAAACCGAAGCTGTTTGGTGCCTTTCAAAAGACAACGGAAACTGGCAATACAGGCGCTTCTGTTATCGCTTACGCATTTTTCCAGGCCTTCAAATTCCCTGATGTTATGGACCTGTTCATCGAATGTAATGTCGAATTATGTAAAACTAATTGCGAACCTTGTCCGGAAGCAAATCAAGTAAGGCACAAAAATCAATTCAAATATGATATATTAAATGTAATATTCGATAAAATTATCTTTTGCTGAAATTAATGCATGATACATAACATCCTAAAATCATCCATTTCTTATGACAACGCAAAAAAACTTTTTATATGAGAGTTCATAACAATTTCAAATAATTCTAAATTTTAATTAAAAAAAAATTTTAACAATTATACTTCACATATTACATTTAAACAAAACAATTTTTGTTTTAGCAAATTGATCCAGCAAACAGACGCCGTCGATCAGTAACGTATGCACCACTTTCGGACAACTCGACGAATGCGGTTCTGTTATCGGATCCGGTTCGTGTTGGACGGCGTTTCAAAGTGATCATGTTAGATGACTTGAGCACAGCATCCCATAAGATTCTAGAGAGTATGGAGGAAACGGCTGTAGAAGCGATGATAAAGGCGAAAGAGGTCTGCATGAGCAACAGCGGATTTTACACGACCTTCTCTCTTATGTTGAGCACAATCTTCATGGCGACCATAAGCACGGCTGTGCTATATATTAAATTGCAACGGATTCGCAGATCGAAATTTGTGGATTCGTAGGATGGTATTATTTTTGTGACATCTTTATTACAATAATACCACAGAAAAGGAGTTATGTAAGAAACGACGAGCGCGTGCCAGTAATCAAATAATAAGTTAAATGGTAAGAGACTTATTTTATTACTTCGTAATCATTCAACCGCGAAGAAATTCCTGGAACATGGAAGGAAAACATATACAGAGATATTTGAAACAACCATTATCAATAGCTGAGAAATAACACAAATTTTATCGAGTTTGTTGCTTCTAAATATTTATATAAATAAATTTATAAAAAGTTACTTTTATCCAAACATAGGAAATGTATTCTGCTTGACAGCAGAACAGGAAAGCAGCCATATTTATATAAATCAATTTATAAATATCTAACAAACTACTCGTGCAGTCCTCGGACGACGACAGTGCTCATTTCGCGTAATGCTTGAATACCGATAATATCAGTATAATGTAAATCTTAAGTGTTCAAAAATAAATTATGATATTTGTAAAAAAGACATGGCCTCTATTTGTTATCTCCTTCCTTAAACAAATAATTATTTAGTCAAAAACATGTAGTTCATTCAATGTAAAAAAACTGACATCGACATTAAATTGACATTAATTCGTCAAATTAACCATAGGTTTCTTACTGTTAAAGATGTAATAAAAGCATATATGGACAAGGAATTATATATAGGAATAATTATAGGCAATATATCATTATGCCTGTATTAATTGCAATTATATAGTACATACCAATGGTTTACAAATGATATAAATAGTGTCAGTTATCTACAAAAAGTGCAAGGTAACATGATTCAAATAAATGTAATAAATTTTAATTATCTTTATCACGATAAATATTAATTAGACCTAAGATATGACCCATGCCATCTTTTTCTTTCCATAGAATTAAAAACTTTTATAAAATGTCATACGGATGTTATACCCTGATGTTAACTTCTCATCTTTTTAATTTTACGAAAACGTAAAACGTACAAGTGCTCTCCTCTCACTTTCCGTTCATGAACAATTTCACCGGACATATTCAACTTTTGAAATACACTCATGATATATTCAGGATCGTTTTCCTTGATAACGACTAAATAAAACAATCCTGCATCTGACAGAATTTCAGGAATTATAACAAATACCTGTTCCATTACTTGTCTACCATTTTTACCACCTGCCCAAGTCTTAAATACAAGTCTGTCGTCTAACACTTCTGCATATTCTGTGACTACATATGGAGGATTGAACAAAACAATGTCGAATGTATGTTTAGCATGTATACAATCTAATAAATTCATTTGAATGACATCTACGTTAACTGAATTAAGCAGACTAGTTTTTCTCGTGGCCCTACATGCATCAGGATTAATATCAATTGCAATAAAGTGAATGTTATGATGTCTCTTTAGTGCCATTGCCAGAGCTGTGATGACTACACCAGAGCCGCTACCTATCTCTAAACAAATCCTTGGTTTCATCGCATGTAGAATTTTCAAATCCGCTTCCAAAGTATCTATTAAAAGATATGAATCCTCAGAAGGCTCATAAACTGTTTTAAGCTCCTCATCAGACAATTTAACTACTGGAGTCTCCATAATTCATAAGAAAAAATGTAACAAATTCTTATATATATAAAACTTATAAATAATCTTGTAACAATTTGGTCATAATATCCTATCAATCAAACATGTAATATCAGAAATTATTGCTGTTTATCAGTCTCCGCTTTAGGTGGTTCCTCTTTGCCCGCCTCGCTAGTTGTGCTGCTATATGCGGAACTATTATCTAAGAGCGTCTTTCGTTTGGCAGTACTCTTTTCGACAGCTTGATGGACCTTATTCAAACGCTCCTGAGTAGTTTGCAAAATGTTGCTAACAATGGTGATCTTATGCTTAGCGTTAACAAGTTTCTTTACATAGGAGTCTGTGTCCAGCGGATACTGCAACGCTTCGTTGATCCTCTGAAGTTCTTCTGTTAAGGATTCAATCCGTTGTTTCAGCTCAATTTGACATATTCTATACAGAAAAAGTCATATATGAATAAATCCGAGAATTCTAGTTTTTTGCACGCAAGCATAATGTAGCGAACAAACGACAAATAAACGAATTACTATAGATAAATGTAATTTCGTTCAATATTATGTCCCGCGAAGAAATTGCGGAGACAACAAACGCACAAAGTGTGACAGCCAGATCGAAGAGAAGTTCATCGCTCGTGCATGCGCCCTGCAACGAATTCCAACGAAAAAGTTGCAGTTACCTTGTAGAGCGAATTCTATCATCCAGTTGGTCCACCGTAGGTTTCAGGAGGCTCATGAGACCCTCCGTTAATGCATCCCGCGTGGGATTTTCGCAAAAGTCGTCTATCTTGTCGTCGATGGACGTATTGTCACTCGCTGTATCAACATCCATGTTGCGACCGTACGGCGTACGCTGTGAGGTTAGGTGCGGAACAGAGTCGCGACGAGACGCACCCATGAATCTCGAACGATCACGCCGCTCAGCGATTGGCTCGCTCCTGCTTCGAGATATATCGACGGACAAAATTTTGATTTTCAAAAATTCGAAAGCGACGAGCAAATCTTCGTAGCAACGCGACGGTGAAAGGTATGCGTTCTGATCGCACAGTATTTCTGACAAAACGGAGAATTGATATCTAAGCTACTTTATTAAAATACTGGGGAACCAATTAATATACAATACAAAGCATGATATAACCTAACCTGTGACAAATCGTATACGTCCGTGCCAATCGTTGAATGCATGAAAAAGATTTCTTAACCATTGTCGCTACTAATCGAAAAAGTGAGCCAAACATTTCCAAGTCATTTAAAACAGTTTCAAAGAAAATAAACTTTTTTAATTAAAAAAATATACATATAAAGTTAAAACATTACGACACATGCTATTTGCTATCTAACGTATAGTTTTAAAAAAACCGCTTTTTTCAAATCGCTGGAAAAAAGCCAGAAAAATTCCGGTTTTTTTCTGAAAAATTGCTTTTCTGCGAAAAATTGTTGTTTTTGCTATGTAAATGATATGCTACCTAATTTTACAATATTATTAAAGTAAGATATGCCTTGTATAAGAGCTGGAATTAATATTGAGCTAATTTTTGTGTTTATATTTGGAATATTATTATACATCACTTGAGGTTTAATAAATTATTAATTATTAAACAAACTGTTCTAAGAACAAATGTAATTTTAACAACTAGTTTAAAGACTAATTTAAGTTAATATTTATGTTAATCATTTTGTGAAGAATTTTGAATACTAGCAATTATCAAGAGGCATATGTTTTATTTTATTTAAAAAATACATTAATTCTGTTTTTATTTATTTTTGTAATTTGTTTTTTATTTCTCTTGTATTCACATTATCATAAATAAAAAGAAAAAACTTGAAGGACAGAAATTTAAAGACAGAAACTAACATTAGTTTAACTTTATACGGACCGTTTTCTAGTCATTTCTCATTAACACAGATTTTTAACTCTAATTCGCCATACCCTGATCCGATGAATTTTTGAAGTGTAATCTCGTTTTACAGTTTACTTCTTCCTATATATTCTTATAAATTTAATTATTTCAAATCATTTTCTCGACCTGCTATTATTTATGACCTGCTATACCTTATGAGCATGGTATTTAGACTATGTATTTTTTAATTTTTACAATACAAGCTTTAAAATATTAATTAGAATGAAAGTGACAAAACAAAAAATCGAGCTGTCTCACGAATAGAAGTATAGCAAACTACGGACTCGAAAATAAGTGTGGAGAGCTAGAGTTAAGAAATTATATCATAAAACAGATAACTTTGATACTGATGAGGTATCATCATAGTACAACATTTTTTGAATTTTTCCGATGAATTTTTCTACCCCTCTCTTCAAGAGAAAAAAAAACCGAAAAAATCCGCGGAAAAATGAAAAAAAAAACGGCTTTTTTCCCAAGCCTTTAAAACTATAATCCAACGTACATTATCTAAACAAACTGGAAAATCAGAAAATTTACTGCATGTGACGGATTTTAAAATTTCTATTGCAACATTTCATATCACAAGATTTTAAAAACATTTCTGTTATCAAATTTTATATGATATTTTGCAAAATTCTTCCAGAAATTTTGCACATGAAATGTGAAAGGTTTTCTGAAAATTTTTGCAACAATCGGTACTGTATGAGTATTTTAATGTAATTATTAATAAGTAATAGGACAAACATATAAAAAATACAAATGCAAATAATATTTCTTGTCACACCATAAATAATATTTTGTTTAATATGTTTATTCCTTTTAGAATATCATTTTTATTGCTGAAAATAATATTTTATTGTTATCACAAGATCAAACATTATTAAATATTTTTAATGATAGCAATATAGATAAAATGACAGAATTATTTTTATGACAGAATTATTTAATAACCGAAATTGATTAAATGTAATCTTTAGTGAAACTACGAATATGAAATCTTTTTATCTAATGGCATTTTATTAACACACCAAGTACTTTTTTATCCTGCTGATGATAAAATTACGACAGACATAATGAGAGTGAAGGCACGCTCTTTTTGCAGAGTATCTTCCTAGATATGAGTACAATCTGTATAAAGGTAAAGTGAAGAAGTGCTTCTATCTATTCAGTCTTACTTTTCTCATAAGCGCGCACATAGGGCAAATTTTTTGGTTATCGAGATCAACTTCAGCTACAATTATTTCTGTTCTGTGCCAAACATTTTCCATAGAAAGAATTTAATTTGTAGGTGAGTTTCAAGATGCAACAATTTATTAAATATATGCACAAAAAATTATATATACATATATATATATACATATACATATATACATATACATATATATATAAAATATAATATGTGTGTTTGTGTGTGTATGCGTGAATGCATAATATAAAAGCAAGTTAAAAATTATACAGGAAGTAGTTATAAAATTAAAATACCCATGGATATAGATTTACTTTTCTCAGTCCTTCTATACATTTAGTTCAATGTACACACATCATTGTACAAGTTTTACTGTAGGAGTGTATCCTAAGAAAAAAATGCTTTTGATTGTTCTTTTTCTATAGATACACAGCTTCTTTTATATTGTGGTCAGTGACAAGTCAACGATATTTTAAGACATTTTTAGATAAATAATTACCATCAAAACAAATTATTCATTCCCTTGAATTATTTGTTTTGCATGTGCATTCATGGACCAAGTGTGTTCGAAGGCGACCAGATTAAGAAATGTTAAATATCGAAATGTAAGTCATTCCATGTTTCTTATTGTTGGCTAACTATTTAATACTAATACTAGCAGTGTTTTCATAAAAAATTCGCATTTTTTGTACTTCTCAAGATTATCTATAGAATGTCCGAAAAGGTTGGGGTTAAATAAACTTTTCCACGTGTTAATGAGGTTAAGTATGTTAAAAAAGTTTATATAAATTTATGTCTGAAAATGCTTTAGTGAAAAAAATTATAAACGTTTAAAGATTTTTATCAATTGTTATAATAATTATAATAAATATTCGAAAATTATTCTTTCTCCAAGAATGCAAACTTTTATTGATCGAACTAATTTCAAATATTTCTCGAACATTTATGATTATTATAATTATTGACAAAAAAGTCTTTATACGTATATATAATAACTAATATGTATATACATTTATAACTTTTTAATAAAGCATTTTTGAATATAAGTTTATATAAACTTTTTTCAACTATTTGACCTCATTAACACGTTGTGTAAGTTTGGTCTCAACCTTCCAAACAGTCCGTATTGCAGATTTTATCGGAGAGATCAAAATCTTTGACGTAATGGAATATTATTAATAAAACTATTAATTTATCATTTCTTTTCTCGAACATATGATATTAAAGCCGCAAGCAAACTGCTGCCAACAGAGAAGCGAGTGTGAGAATCGATGTGTGACAATGATAAATAACTGCACGTTTTAATCACTAATCTTGAAGAAAATGTGTGTATTTATGAATATACGTGTCAATAGATATGCATACGTGCGAATACGGCACGTATGATATAATGATTATGCCATGCTCGTAAATACACACACACACACACACACACTTATGGAACATATAAATAGATATTAGTATGTTGTAAAATTTTATCTCTTATTATAATATTATATCTTTGACAACGAACAAACGCGTGTCGAATATTGAGAAATAAACTATAGAATTTTTATCTTTATAATATTAGCTATATAATTATTTCTACAATATATTTTTTACAATATATTTTAATTAAAAAAATCGTATTACTAAAATTTAAAGTTGAAATTTAAAATTTAAATTTATGTAAATTTTTACATTACAATCAAAATTTACAAAACAACATGATACTAAAAAATAGAGAAAATAACACAGATTTTCAATATTAACTATATTTTTATAAAAATTCGGAAATAGAAGTAATACCGAAGTTTAAAAGCGAATGTATTTTATTGTCAATTTATTAAGTGAGATAAAGATAAAATCATTTTACTCATTCTCACAGTAATAAGTTATTTCGCATGTCTTCCGCACAAGCTGACTTCGCGCAGGGATGCGGAAGAAAAAAGGATTATTTTCGTTGCACATACTTCGTGACATTTAACTTCAGAGATTAGATGTTACGAAACGCACGATGGAATAAGAGTTTGCGACATGCTTGGATTCTATTGAACAAAATTATGAATGCGGTAATATATATTATACATTTTAACTTCTTCTGTATCAACTTATGTCATTGTTACTCATATTAATATAGTAATCATTAATAATTTTTGAAATTGATGCGATTTCTTTGTATATTCATAATTATAAAATTCGTAATAAATTAAGTTTACAATATTCAAAATAAAGTAAAAATATTTATGCACAATTTAAATATTAAGTAATTAATGATCAAAAAATATAACATACAAATAATTATACAATGTGTCCTGTGTAAATATTTCTAATAAAATTCTTGACTTTATAATTGAATTTAGTTGAAAGGAATAATCTTCGATGAAGATGTTCTCCAAAGTTTCCTAATACGATACGCATTAAGGATTGACAAATCGCAAATCACGGCACTTAAAATGCATTTTCTACAGCACTATATGATGGTAGACACAGGTGCGTGAAGAACAAAAAAAGGAAAAAAGAAGTCATAAAGAATGATAATATAGAGAGAAAGGACAGATTATGACCATATGTGCGCAAAGAATATCAAATGTCAATGACCGGGAAACATGTATCTCGCCATTCAAATTTAATAGAAATGTAATAAAAATGTAATAGAAAATGTTCTTCCTACCAAATAAACCTATAAGGAGTACATTTTTATTTAAAAAATTTGTAAGTCATAAGACGAATCCTCCCGTTAAAGAATCAGCAGCTAATTGTCTGTCAGACGACTGCAAATTTTTCCTCTCGAACGCGACGATTATTTTTTTGTTGAAATGCGAGGGAGTGAAGGGAACTAAACTGATGATGCGCGAATCGTTCCGCAAAAATAAAATGCAAAAATCAACAAGAGAGGATGGAAAAGATAAAAAATCCATCAGTTAACATGATGACAATGAGTTATACCTGGTATGATTTTTGCTGTCAAATGCGGTGGTCTGAACGAAAATCTATTTTCCCGACTACCATGCTTTATACGTATGTATTTGGAGTCGTCGATTGCAGATATTGTACCGCGATTGCACGGAAATCGATATCAAAACGATATGTTTCTATAAAATGCAAATTGTGATATTTTGATGCGCCTAGAGAAAATGTCAAATAACTGCACCTTTTATACGTATCGACAAAAATGCGAGGAAAAAAGAATAATTAGCGATGTATAAATTTGATTTGCGGAAACTCTAAATGAATTGAAAATCTTGTTTTAATGTGTACATCATAACATCGTGTCAAATTACGGAATCAGACTAGAAAAATAAAGGATATGCATAAATCATAGCAAGTCGTATACGGCACGAACAATGAAAGAAACAGTTTTTCATTCGATAGTTTAAAGATATTGTCATATCAATTACATGAATAATTATATTTAATAAAAACGGCGACAAATGTAATTTTTTCATCTATAATAGTTATAAAATTATAAAATCTTTAATTCGTTTTTTCTACTTTAACCAATTAAATGCACCGCTTTTACATCATTCTTTACTAATATATTTTCTCAAAAATATCAAACTATTATTATAAGATAATTTCTTTCTACCAAAATCAACTTCTTAAATTGAAGGTTTATCTTACCATTGCATTTTATGAAATTTTAATTTGATTGGCCCTTTGAAATTTTTAATTTGTGTAAACCAAACAATAATTCTCTGCCATCATCACGGAAACTTTTTTCTCTTACTTATTTTTTATAATTTAATTTATTCTATCGTAAGATTTAAGAAAATTTTAACACATACGTGTCGATGTTAGAAAAAATTTTTACTCACTAATTCTCAGATATTTTAGCAGAAAAAAGAATCCGGAATAAAGAATTTGGAATAGTAAAAATTTCTATAATTGGAAATACAGAAATAGATTATCCTCTGCCTCACCAACAATACACAAAAATAACATTTAAAAAATCAAAAGCTTATTATCGATTACCAATCGAAACAAATAAACATATAAAAAGAAAAAATGCATTGATTTGTTGGATTTGTCGAATGATAAACAGATAAATCTCTCAGTAGATCTCACAATGCATATATTTACACGTTTTTGATGTGAATGTAAAAGCAAATGTCCGGTACGTTCCTCTATATGGCCAAGAGTAGTACGACTTTCACCTTTCACGTTGCTGAAGCACGATTCTACTGTTGACTTTTATCCTTTAGATCTTTTATCCTACCGATGAAATATACGACTAAAGTATACGGCAACCAAAGATGTATGACGATTCAGTTTCACTAGCAAATTAGTAACATAAAACTCAAGTAAAGGTGCACTGTACTTTATAGCTTTCGTAAGCAAGCAAAATATCGAATCAATGAAAAGTGGTCACAAGATCTTGAGTTTGTGTAATTAGATAATGATGCTCATTTAGATGTTGGAAAACAGAAGAGAGTAATGGTAATTTTGTCTATTCTATTTTATTTTTAAGTATCAAGCGTTTCTATTTTACTTCTATTTGTCATAAATATCTCTTTTCGTTTTACACGAAACTATAGGAAGCACGCGAGTAAGAATGCGAACTCCTATTTAAAACAAGATTTATGATAATTCTAAATTCTGTAATATTAATGAAGATTACTATGAAAGAATGCTCTACTTATACAAAAGAAAGCTATAAACTTAAGTGCTCGTGAACGTAAAATTTTAAAAGACAAAATATAATTATAGCGTATAATTCATTCTAAGAAAATATGTTAATAAAGCACCTACACACCAGAGAAGAAGCGAACAGTAAAAAATACTAGAAACAATACTAGTATAAATAAAAAACAACTTTTAAAATAGTTTAAGATTAAAAAAATAAATGCCATTATTTACATGCTGAAGATCTGTTCAAATAAATGTATTTTTTCCTTTATTTTTCTACAATACTTAAGAATGTTTATGTCTCAAAGTATTACCAAAATTTAAAAATTTTATAATAGATTGTTCCATTATTACGAGTATCCATATAAAATATAAACATAATTCTCTTATTGGTTTAAAAAGTTATTTAATTGTTTTTCTTGATTCTTATGTAAAAAATCACGTTCTAGTATTTGCAAATTTGATGAGAAAGTGGTATTACGAATTAAATCAAAATTTTCACATATACTAATGAAACTAATAAATATTTGTGCAATAATTTATTTACATCAATTTATTTATTTATAATACACGCAATAAAATTATTTATTTAAAACTGCAGCAAAATAAAATCGTTGCATAAGTCATTATAAACCAAATTTTTTATTTTTTTTATAGCTTATTTTGGAATCAAATTTCGAATGTTTATAAATTTTTTTGTTGTTAGTAGGAAAAAAGAGTAAATCTAAGAAACTTATAGTTTTTAAATTTCGGTAATTTTTAACTAGTATTGTATACTCGAATCATCTTTAACGATTAACTTTATCATGTTCTGGGATTATTCAGCCAACTGCAACTTACCTATAAAATTATTTTAAAGTCATCGCATTGTTGAAATAATCCTTGCTGTCAATCCTCGCAAAATAACTTCAGTTGCAGTCGCGATTTGAAATACCTTGACTATTCCGCCGGCAATTGCAGAACTAATTAGAAAACCACTGCGTATCCTTCGGTTATGCTGCTTTCACAATTCCTGGTGGTCGGGATAGACTCTACCTTGTGCGTTTTAGAATGCATAAAAATCTTAAAGAAGTAGCCAATGCATAAATGTATGTATATACAAGTAGTGATTTTCATAATCGTCGACGTAGATTTTTAATTGTGTACTTCGATCCAAAATACAGAAATTCAAGTCTCCAAAATTCAACATTTACAATACTTACACATTCTAGTTCCCCTTTTTACTACATATCATTTTCTGTATAGTAGAGTCAAATGTCGAAAGCTGCGATTACAGTCATCATTTTCTGCTTTCGACAAGATCAACTTACCGCATCGAGGCTCATTATTCTTGGATATACCTTCTCATCCTCAGTTGTCGACATTTTGTCTTTCATAACAACAAATTCATGCGAGACGATTATTTCTTTTAGTATTATCCTACACAGCACAATTTATTCTGAGGATATCCCAAATTGTTCCAGATTGACAAAGGCGATCCCACTATGCCAGTAGGTAGCATTCAGGACATTTCAAGAGGATATCGTAAAATATTGTAGGATATCCTATTAATCCTTTATAATATTATTCAAATATCCTACCTTCACATATCCCATTCACATATCCTTTAGCTTTGCATAGTTCAAAATAATATGATCTTAATGGTAAGATCGATATTGATCGGCAGATTATTTCTTGCACATAATACGTTATGTATTTTACAAGTACTATTTCATAATATAATATGTAATTTCCTAGCATTTCATTGAATAAGTACAAAATTCTACCAAAAAGTTAAATTTGTAGAAATATTTATTTTTTTAATCCATAAATATTACATGTTTATTGCACAATGAACTTTATTTTTCTTTTCATTTTTATTTTTGTTTTATTTTTATTCCAAAGTAACCTCCATTGAACATCCCTAGAATAAAGCATGCTGTGTGGGATTGTAATTTGTAATGTTTATTTCCGTTGATAAAATTCCGTCCAAAATTGTGATACTATTGATATTAATTAAAAAGTAAAAAAAAATAATTTATTCATTAGTTGAGATAAAATTTACATTTCAAGGATGAGGTTCATTGCGGCGATTGTTGTCATTACTCTCTCGGATGTAGCAGTATGCAATCAAGATTTCGGCAGTCACTTCTTCGAAAACACGAATCCTGGTAAGAATGAAATTTCAAAGAGCTTTCTTCTTAAGCATAATTGATGAAAAAAAATAGAGACAGCATAATTGCTTTAATATTTAATATGAACATTACCAAATTAACAGTTTTTTAAATTCATTAATTAATCAGAGTTTAATTAAAAAATTTAATAGATTATTGCATATAGACATATACTGAGCGCAAAAAAACTGCAACATTCACTACATGAATTTAAACATTAAATGCATTTATAAATTGCTGCATAATTAATCATTTTATGATGATACTTAGACATTACATAAATTTTTTCACGTTTGACACTGAGACTGGCTGTGATATACGCTTATTTTAACAGCAAATTATTTTCTCTTATAAAACATTAAATCAATGCATTTAAAAAATTTTTAAGATTGTATTTTTCTTTACTAGTTCATAAAATTAGTTTTTATAACTAAAATTTAAAAGAAAAAATAAACGCAGAAAACTAATTAAAGTTCATAGATCTCGTGTCATCGGCAGCTTCATTGAAAAATATCAGTATTTTTGACAATTTTCGATTATAATTGTTTTCCAATTTTATTTCGTCATAAATTTTAAAAAAGTAAAAAATAATTCTAATCCATATATAGTGTTCCTAATTTACATAATATTAATTTATATATTAAAAATAGTAAATAAACAGTCTTTAGAAGAAAAATCGTATTGTTCAAGTGATGAAGAGTTTACAAAATGATTTTGCAATATTTTGCAATACTTTTCATTATATCTGTGCTATATTTTTTTATGTTTACGGAGATGATTACGGAGATTCTCATTTTCGACGAATAAAATACTTGTATTTTTACAGATCATTCGCAATCGGATTCGAATCCGTATTTGACGACCATTAACACTCAACAATCGCTCGAAAACTTTCAAAGTTTCCAGTCAGAATCAAACACTCAACAAAATGATATAAAGAATTACCGAGTCCAACAACCGTCAACGATTTTCACTCCGCCGAAAATCAGTTATTCACATCAGCTTTTTCCATCGATCAGTCGAAAACCATTTCGTTCAGCCTTTAGAAGTGGTAGACAATTGGGTGGAGCTATAGGTGGAATTAAAGCCATTTCGATACCAGCTGGATACGCCGCAGCTAGCGTATCTCCAGAAGAACGTGATACTCGTCTTAGTCCTGAGTTACGTGTTATAGAAAAAAATCTGCTTGGTACGTTTATCTTTTGCTACAGTCAGTATAATATAAACGCAGAGAGAAGATAAAACAGTAATTTTTGATTTTAATGTTCAAAACTACTTAAGCTGGTGTCTCAGATGAACTCGATCATCGCCCGCATATTCATAGCGTTGATGTCGAATGCAGTAAGGATATGATGACGATTAATATTGAATTCAATCGCGCTTTCGATGGCATTATTTATTCTAAGGTAAGCGCGAAACAAAACAATCTCTTAGATTTATACCAAAAATCATTTACCATATTTTATCGATTTTTCCCAATTTCAGGGATATTACACAAATCCGGAATGTATCCACGTAAAACCGAATTCTGGCTTAATACGATACTCTTTCACTTTAAATCTAGACTCCTGCGGAACTCAATTTATCAACGATTTCGAGGGTGCAGCTGGGCAAGCGTATTTAGAAAACGTTCTCGTATTACAAGTTGGTGGCGAACTAATTAAATTTATTAGTTGTACTTATCTCACATAAAATCACGTATAATTATTGAATTTTAAAGTAAAAGAATTCTTATTGTTAAAAGAATGAACCGGATATACAAGAAGTCTGGGATGCAATTCGAAGAGTACGATGCCTCTGGGAAGGAAATATCAATAAGAAGCTACACGTGAATCTCTCAGTAGATATGTTGAATCAGGAGATCGTTACCTTTAGTGGCGATACTGCGATAGCCAAACTGGATATTCAAATGGGCAGAGGACCTTTTGCACCAGCTGCTGATGGACTCGTAAAGATCGGAGAACCAATGACTTTAGTAATCTCCGTGGAAGGCGATCCTGGTTTCGATCTTCAGGTGCGCATTGAAAATCATCTTAAACATGTCATGATAATTTATGTAATAGAACTGTGTTGACTGTAAGTTTGGTTCGTATTAATATTTTTACTCTTTTATGAATGCATGTTTTCAGAGTATGCATGATATTCTATTTTTGGTTTTAGTATACTTCGACTATGTTGTATTTATCATCTATTGCCTTTAGACCATCTCCCTACCTTTGTGAAAATCCGCTTTATTTCAAATTTAAATCTGTATGGGACACTTATTACCAACATTTTAAGTATTATTATTAATATTTGACTTACATAATTTTTACTAGTTGATTAATTCCAGAGTGTTGTAATTATCTATTTTATTTTACTCTTGGCGTGCATTAAGACATATTTCACGATCTCTTTAATTTTTTTAAATATTTTTTAATATTTTCAATGTATTTAATTGTATTAATAATCATTAAAAATCGTAGTTGAAACGTTTATATTACTTATTATTTTTCCAACAATAAATGATTAAATATTATGCATTATTGTCCTATGACTCTTATAGATTTTATTTCTAATTGTATAACTAAAATTATGTGTGTTCTAATATATCAAAAAATAAATAGTTTAGATGCAATTAATTCAAGAATACACAAGGAATAATTGTGAGCTAATAATTATCTTCGACACGTTCTACTTTCATTTTTAAAATAACACAATTTTCTTTAGACTTGATGGAGAATAAGAAATATGAATTAAAAAAACATGTGATTATTTTCAAGGTGCGTGATTGTTTGGCGCGAGATGAAGCTTCGACCAATATCTTGCAGCTCACCGATGAAAGAGGATGCATTTTAAAGCCGAAGTTGTTTGGTTCTTTCCAAAAGACAAAAGATACCGGCAATACAGGCGCTTCTATTATCGCTTACGCGTTCTTCCAGGCCTTCAAATTTCCTGATATTATGGATCTATTCATCGAATGTAATATCGAACTGTGTAAAACAAATTGCGAATCTTGTCCGGAAGCAAATCAAGTAAGGCACAAAAATCAATTCAAGTAATATATGTAATAATCCATAAAAAATAAAAAATTACCTGTCATTGGCCGTTGAAATTAACATTCCATGATGCAGTCTAAAATCATCCATTTTTTAAATTTATAATAAGTTTTTTGAAAATATTTTATAAATTCTTGTGTAAAAAATTTTTATGAGTTGTTATAAAAATTTTTCATACAAAAGTTCAGAAAATATTTCCAAATAAGTTATCCTAAATTTTATATAATTACTTATTTTATGATATAAATCATATTTTACGTTTTCCTATACAACATTATAGTTAACGTATTAATTAATATTATATTTACATATAATTTTATATAAACAATTATATATTTCACATATTATATTTGATACATTATGTTTTAGCAAATCGAACCAGGAAGACGTCGTCGATCGTTAACATATGCATCATCTTTAAATAACACAACGAATTCGGTTTTGTTATCGGATCCGTTTCGTGTTGCACGGCATTTTAAAGTGATCTTGTTAGATGATTTAAGCACAGCATCCAGCCACATTCTCAGTAATTTGGAGAAAACGACTATTAAGACGCTAATAAAAACAAAAGATGTTTGCATGAGCAACAAAGGATTTTACACGATCTTCTCTCTTACATTAAGCATGCTTTTCATCGCGATTACAAGCGCGATTTTGCTATATGTTAAATTACAATGGATCCTGAGATCGAAATTCATGGATTCCTAAGATAGTATTACTTTCGCAATATCTATTATCATAATAAGACCAGAAACGAGTTGTGTAAAGGACAATAAAAGCATGCTAAAAATTATATAATAGCTCAAGCTAAGAAACTATTACATTATGACCATGACCTCGTAATTATTCAATGGCAAAGAAAATGTTAAAATTTCTAATGAAATATTTGGAAAAGGTCTAATAAAATATTTGAAACAATAATAAATTAACAAAAAATTTTTATAGCTTTTAAATATCTGTAAATAAACTTTTATAAAGCATTAATTTTATTGAAACTTAAAAAAAATTTTTTTCTTTCAATAGTAGAATAAAAAGTAAAGTATTGAATTTTTAAATTAAAATAATTAAAAATGTAAGGAATTATTAACTAATATTTGTTTCATTAATAATTTATAGAAAAAAATCAAATATTTAATAATTAATAAATGACAATAATGAAAAGATAATTTAATTTTTATGTATTTTTATTTTTTGTCCTTTCTTTTTATCTTCTCTAGAGTTTCTGCAGCATTTGAAAACTCTTTGCGACATCTTATTGTTAGTATGCTGCGACATATGTGTTGAAAACTCTATTCTTATACTTAAAACATCTTGCATTACTATTAAATGAACTTGAAAGGAAAAATATCATTTGTTGATTTTTGACGTAAACGTGGATTTAATGAATATTTCAAGTGTTAACAAATGTGAGCTATTCGGTTCCTATAATTTATTATTGATAGTGACTAAACTCAGAATTCTTCGTTCTCACTCCTAGCACTTAGGCCGCTATCCCACGCTAGGCCCCATGCTCCATTTCTCTCATAATCATTCCGATAGCTTATCAATATCTAATCGGCCTTATGAATCTATATTCTTACGTTTGTTTCTGTCTTGAGCAGGCAATCTTCGGCCTTTTATTCAGAACATACTTCGAGTCTTGAGTTTTATTTTTTTTAACTCCCAATATTAGTATTAATTCTCAATTAATTGTATATTCATACTTTTTTCATATTATTTTATTATTCGAAAATATTATAAAAGACATAATATCGTATCATATCATGATATTATATCATATTACACAGCCAAAAGTGATAATAAAATCGACGTCAATTTGATAATTTCAACATTGAATCGACATCGATTTCATTATCATTTCTGATTGGGTATCATTTTCATGTATCAAAATACATGATATTATATTTCTCATTTTTTGGTTGTATTGACCGAATCATATAATAATATAGAAAAATCGAACAGAACAATAGGTTTAATATGTATAATATGATTACGGACGTGTTTTTTATTTTCTTTAGTGTCCAGTTTTTTGTATTAAATATTTTTGATACTTGGATTGAACAAAAAACAGAAGTTGACAATAGATTGAAATACATTAATTGCTAAGTGAGAATTCGAAAATATGTACCACTTGAATCGTTAAGTAATATAACATGCATAAATTTTATTTTAATTGGTACAATTTTGTGAGATTATATTATTTTTTAAAAAAGAATTAAAGCACTTAGATGTTACTATTATAATAATTGTACAATTAATTTTCAAAGCGTGTGTATACTACGCGCCTCTTTTATAGAGCAATTTAGATTAATATTCTTTGATTTATGCAACACTGGCGTAAATTTTGAAAAAAATTTACCTCACCATCCCGTCTTTCTTCTATATCTATGTTCAATAATATGTGTATGTTCAATATCCATTATTGAATTTCAGAATATTTCGAATAATAATAGGAATTTTTTCAAAGATATAGATATCTCACCGAACATACACTTATCTATTTAAAAATTACTAAGATTAGATAAAACGCTATAATCAATGCGTAATAACGATTATGTAACCTGGAAAATTTTACTTGATCAGATAGAATAATACGTTACAGATATTTAAAAAATGTTTAGAACTCAATTATTCGCTGGTTTATATATTCGAGAAATATTTAGAAAGGTTAAATACTATCATATTTACTTAAGTATAGAATCTCAAAAGGGTTAAAATAGTAAATCTTTCTTGTGATAGGAAAATGAAAAAGAACGTACAGAGCGGATTAATCTTAAAACAGAAAAAAAGAAATTATAAGAAAAATTAAATGTTGCTTTTAATGAATATTCACTCAAAAGGAAAAACCGCAATTAAGGAATTTTGATTGGTTTTGCAGATCGTGTAATTTCTTAAAAAAGCATATGCAATGCGTATTGAGATTATTACTTTGTACTTTTTCAAAAATTTGGCACAAAAAAGGAATAATAAACAGAAATTTCAATGTAGCAATCATATCGCATGAGTTTTCAGAGTTCTAAATCTTTCATTTTTTTTTTCATTTGTTAAATATGAAAAATAAAAAACAATAAAAATTATGTATGCAAGGACTTTATCGCTAAATCTCATTATTAGTTATATAAGTGCTTTGATATAATTCATAATTATTTTCTATATATATATTGAAGCTTGATAAGTATTCCTTATTCAAATTGCACTGTTATCAGATGCTTTATTGATTGTTTATGATATAAATTCGATACTTGAATTTACGATTCGGATATAATTGACATTTATGACAATGCAATTCGAGTTATTCGTATGCAGAATTGATGCACTATGTACTTATTTATATTTTTATTAATTCTGTTTAATAGTAATCAGTAATTTTACAAAATAAATTTTACATGCATATAATTTTTTAAATAATTTGTGTGTTCTTTCTTTTGTATCTTATAAGATTGTGAAACTTGAAATTTTTCCAAAAACTCTAATATATATGTTATTCCAATAATGTATATAATTCAGCACAATTTAATTGGCGAACATTTCTTGCAACTTTTTCTTCGCAATTTTGCCGGTAGTTGTACGAGGAAGTTCATCTATGAACTTGACACCACCTCGAAGTTTGCAGTAATCAGGCAAATTTTTTTCCACTAATTCGATAAGTTCTTGCTCTGTTACCTATAAACAGAATATTTGATAAATATACATGTTTCTTACTAATATAAATCTAAAAAACGTTATTATATTATCTATTTGATATTTAATGTAAATGAAAATAATCGCGATACCTACCGTTTTACCTGGTATCACAGAAACGATAGCCAGAGGACGTTGCTCATCGATTTCATGAGATATTCCTATTACCGCCACTTGGAATACCGCGGGATGAGTGTGTAAAATAGTTTCGATTTCCGCGGGTGAGACGTTGATCGATCTAAAAAGAATGAAATCCGATATTCGACCAACGATAAAGAGCTCTCCGACATCGTCATAGTATCCCATATCACCAGAGCACAGCCAACCTGAAACGTTTTGCGTTTTCGTCATTTATTATCCCTCAATAGTAGTTCTTGATCAGTTAAATGTTAGTATCACTAATTAAAAATTTCAATCAAGTGTCTAAGTATTACATACCGTCAGAATCGAAAGCTTTCTTTGTTGCTTCAGGATTCCTATAGTAGCCGTTCATTACGAAGGGCACTTTAACACGTATTTCTCCAATTTCATTAACCCCTAAGATTTTTTCGGTTTCTGTATCTGTTATCTTTATTTGGACATTAGGCGCAAGAAAACCAACAGATCCTAGTTTACTGTGCGCATTTTTTTGACTAGCTATTTCACCTCCTGAATCGGTAGTTCCTGACAAAAAGAATTAATAATATAACATAATATTAACAAGAAAATGACATTAGATTGATAATTTGCGTTTTAGATGAAATCAAAAGATTTGCTTAAATCTTTTATTAAAATTTTAAATTTCTTCTATTGAATTACTTGACCTTTTTTTAAGAATTAGAATTTAACATATTTATTGTTGCTCACGCATACTGAATGTTTATATTATTAATTTCTATTACTTCTGTTATTTAATTAGTTAACATAATTAATTAAGGAACATTAAAGGTAATTTCTTCAGAAAACTGGTTAAATATAAACTTGTAATTAACTTGCAGAAACAAAGAGATTCGGAACAAGATTGGTTAGTATTTAAAAAAAAATGAGTTTGATGACTTACCATAACTATTATTAATTGCAACATGCGGTAACTTTTTTATCAACGTTTCTTGATGTTGCTTCGGGAAAATAGAACCGCCAGAAATAATAACCTTTAATGTTGGCAATCGATATTTGTCTAATACATCCGTTTTAGCCAACTGGATTAGAACGAAAGGGTCGCTAGCAAAAAACGTTACCTGAAAGTTATCGTTAAATATAATATTAATTATTAAAATTGCATTTTTCAATCCTATTTCCATCGAAATTAGATATTAAATTTTATTCAAAATTTCGCTTAGGAATTATTCCTTTTACTTACTCGATGTTTCTCGATAAAGCTGCAATACTCATTACACGCATCATCGTCTGACACAATGTCTGGGGCAACGATTCTGGTGGAATATGCCAGAATGGCCTTAAATGCGAGAGTTATGCCGTATTGCCAACGTATTGTCGGTGTAAACATGCAAATGTGACCATTCATTTCGGCAACTTTTACAGGTAGCTGGTGATTGTGCAAAGAGGAATGCGAGAGCTCTGTAGCCTTTGGCATACCTGTAGTACCTGAAGAAAGAACAATAAGACAAACTTCGTCCGGGTTGCTGATCGGAGTACATTTGAATTCGACAATCTGGCGACTATCGTGACCCCTTAAAACATCATCTAGCGATTCATATCCATCTAGCTTGCCAATAACCACTATCTTTACATCCATTTTCAGCTCTTTTGCTGCTTCTGTTAAACTCACGGCTGATAACGGGACCGTAAAAATTAATTTTGGTGACGTCAGAGAGAGAAAGTATCGTGCGGTCGCTGAAATACAAATAAATAATAAGTGACTGAATAATGTTAAAAAGTTATGTTATTTTTTCTAATTGTTTTAATTCTTTAAAAGGAAATGCGAATCAGAAATCTTAAATTCTACATTAAAAATTTCTAAACTTTTTTTTGTAATATAATAATTATGTAAAGTATATATCGAAGTGTACATTTTATGAAGTCTTGTGTAAGTTTCAATTTATATATAAGGCAAACATAATTAAATACACATATTTTTATAATCTGTTATTTTTTAGCGCATAGTTTTAATAAGAACAGTGATAATATATAAGAACAATTACATACTTAAAGAAAGTTCATGGTCCCACGTATTGCATTTGGCATTTAGATACATAATGCCCAACAATATTGTAATCGCTTCCAAATTATTATCAGTACAAAGACCGATTATGTCACCTGACTTCACGCCTTGCTTTTTGAACCAAAGTGCACATTTAATACTTTGGTCACTCATTTCGGCATAGGTGGTTTGTTTATCCGTAACAGCATCTATCTGTAAACCAACGCATATTATTCATTCATAACGAAAAGTTATGAAATATAATTAAAAAATACCAAATTATACTTTTTGTTAGTATACCTGGCCGATAAAATCAGGTTTGCTTTTTAAGGTCTTTAACATCGTTTCAGCTATATTGACTGGTTCTCTATGTATTGGATATTCTGGTCCTAATAAAATATTATTTTTTATTCTGCTTCTGAATTTCGATTCTTGGACCTTTATGAGGTAGAAATTTGTTAAGTAATCATTTTAAAACATAATAATAATAACTGTTTATAAAATTTGTCTAGTGGTTTAAAAAACTATAAAGTATGGAATGTATAAATAAAATGTAAATTAAGAAATAAAGAAGGGTTGATAAACCTAACTCACATAGTAAAACTGTAGTTACACATGTTAATAAAAAGTTTCGTGGAAAATTTTCAAATTGTGGAATTGACAATCAGAGGAGGGGGGGATTTTTATTGCAAACTGATATTATAATATTGAAATGTACGGCAGTTGCAAATATGACAATTATTATGTTTATCAAATAGCTGTTTTTTAAAGGAAATTTATCTATTTTTTATGTGTAACCACCATTTTTCTATATTTGGACAACTTTTTGACAAAAACGGCAATACCGAATACGTAGAAACTTTTATGTTTTATATTTTTGTTTAACATTCTTATGTATGTGTTATTAAATTTCGATTTGTACCACATTTGAGGTCAAAACGTTTAAATTTGTGACATTGTTGTGAATACATATTTTTCAAATGCAATTATTAAAAATAGAAAATATGTATGAGTATATAAATATTAAAACTAGCAGATTTACAGATAAAAAGTAATATAATAATATAATAACACACACTTTATTACAATAAAAATAAAAAAAAAACATTTTAAATACAAGATAAAAATATAAATTATACCTCATTTTTATTAGTTGCTGAATTCCGTTCGCACATTTTTATAAATTATATAATGATCTTTATTGTATTTACTTCTCGCCACAGCCAAGTATAATAATCACTGGTAAAAGATTGATCATTATTACATTCTTGTCTTAACTTTTATCTTCCCCACTCATGTATAGGGAAATATAAGTGATAAACTAAACCCTACTTCCTTATGCATGAGTGGGGGGAAGATAAAAATTAATACTATTTAAAGATTATAGAAACACAATGTTGAAATGTTATTAAATGAAAAGAGTTTAATTTGTGAGTTTTATAATGAAAAGATAGCGTAGAGTTAAAAGAAGGAGGTGCTATATATAAATCTCTTTAAAGGAAAATTACTATTGAAATCGTGAAGAGAAGGGATATCATTCTTGAAGAAAATAAGTTTCTGAAGAGAATAAAACATGCTCTTAGACTGCACTTATAATTATAAAAAAGGAAATTATATTACCAATAGTTTACTATCTATTTTTATTCTTTTATTATCTCACGTTGCTCATACCTTTACGCCGCTAATGAACACCAGCCCACTTCGATCACGACTAATGTTAGCAATGGAACACCGTGTTTATGACATAAAACTATCTAGCGGTTACAAACGTTTCATAGTAAATAAATAAAGGACTTTCAAAAATATTAAAGAACGGAACATAAGGACAAATTCAAACGTTGTAGTTGATATAAACAAGTATAAGTTCAAAATTAGTCAATCAGAAGTTACGTTTAGACGGTCAGAGATCATCACTAATATTACTGCACGTGCAACTTACGAACATACGACTATCTAAACGTAGTTGTAATTGGTTAGATTTAAACCCTTATATCTGAAAATTTTTGTTTAAAATAAAAATTACACAAAACTAATTTATTTAATTTTTCGAAAAATTTCTTTCTATTTTAATTTTGAACATCATCCTGTACATGTGATTTTCCATAGAAAATGGTTCCAAAGAGAATCGAAACATTCGGATATATTAGGCTTGCATTTCAGCATCATTGCAACATTAATCAGCATTATTACAATGGCAGGTTAAATAAATAATTCCATAAGTAATTACAACAATTCGTCATCTAATAACGGAAATACGAATGGTACCGTTACAGTTACAAAAAATAAAAAGTAACGCCGTTACCAGTTCGTTACCAAAAAAAGTAACTGTAATGGTAACGGCGTTACAAGTAACTCGTTACTTCCCATCCCTGGTTTATAGTACCTGAAGAAAGAATAATGACACCAATCGAATTATTAATCGAAGTATATTTGAAATCGATAATTTTGCTACTCATGATTTCTTAAGATATCGTTTATTGATTCATATCTATCTTGTTTGCTAAGATTTATTATTGCGACATCTATTTTTAATTCCTTTGCTGCTTCTCTTAAATTCACAACCGATAATGGTATCGTGAAAATTATTTTTTGAGACATTAATGAAAGAAAAAAATCAGGCTGTTACTGTATTTGATAAAATTTATTATGTGATTGTACAAATTTAAACGGTTACGTAGAATTTAATTCTTTAATCAACTACTTTATATCTGTTATATCTCTCATAAGTTTTACATAAACAGATATAAAATATTTCATTAAATGTTTACACACACACAACATATATATATATATATAACCGATAAGTAAAATCAACTAATTAGAGATAAACCTTATTGATTTGACCGATTAAGACTTACAATAGCTCTAATTAGTTATATATATATATATATATATATATGTGTATGTATTATTGGAAAAGATGGTATTATAGGCTGTGTATGTATTATGGTCACTATTATAGTGTTATCTCCGTTATTAGAATAATATCGAAATAAATGAAAATTGTTTATTGACTGACCGATGAAGTCTGGCTTACTTTTTCAAAAAATTCAGTACCATTTCACTCATATTAACAGTTTTCCTATATAGTAAGTTTTGGTTTTAATAAGATATTATTTTTTTATTCTAAATTAAATTTTTCGTATCTTTATAAAACAAAATTTTATTTAGAAATTATTGTTAAAACATATTGTAATAATTGTTTATATAATTTGACGCAGTAGCAATTTTTATATTATTATAAAAGGTCGAATAAACAAAATGTAAACATTAAAATAAGAATATATTTGTAAACTTAGAAATGTTAAAGATAGTAGATTTACAAATAAGTCTTAACAATACATATAATAGTAATGCAAAACAAGATTTATAAATGAATGAATAAAAAGATAAAAGAACATTCATAAATGCACATTCTTATCATTAAAATGTAAATTAAAAGCTTTATACTTCGTTTTCATTGGTTGCTGTATTCTTTTCACATATTTTTATAAATTATATTACGTGAATTTCAGTACATGTTCTTTTCACGACATTCGGATAACGACTATTACAAAAAATAGTACTTAACGGCCAGATGGTACCTTGTAATTTTATACATATATTGCAGATGTATATATAATGTATGTAATTTGTACAAAATTACCATAATGCTCAAAGAAAGATAATATTTTCCTTGAAAATAATCGATTTCTAAATAGAGTTAAAATTTACAGTATTTATAAAATGTGGAGTGAGTCATCTAATCGATATGTTATTATTTATTTCAACTGTACATATTTAGAAATATTTTTAACATTTTTATAAATATTTTTGATAAGACTTTATAAAATAGAAATGTAAAATAGAAATAATTACAAATATACTTTCTTAAAAAAAAACTTTAAGAGAATAATATTACAAAAATAAAACATTACGTAACTTTAAAATTAATGCTGCGTTCATTCATTTTGTCATAGGTCATTTCATTTATCTATAAGAACATTTATCTGTAGACCAACACACATGTTAATTAATCAAGTTATCAAATTTTATTCAAAAATATCAAATTATACAAAAGATATTGTTCGTTAATATACTTAGTCGATAAAATCATTCCGTTCCTACGTATCGTTTCAACGATATTAACAAATTCTCTATGTATTGAATTCTGATAAGATGTTATCTTTGATTCTGCTCTTGAATTTTGATTCTTATACTTTTATGATATAAAAGTTTGTTAGGTAATTATACGATAAAACATACGATATTAATTAGATAATTTAATTAATTAAGTTTTTATAAAATTATAAAATTTGTGAAATGTATAAATAAAATGCAATAATATATTGAGATTAGAAAATATGTATAAATGAATTTTAGATTAGAGCTTATACATATAATGACATTTACCGTGTTGCAATATTGTTAAAAAGAAGAGGTATAATTCAACTATAGCAATGCAAATGTCTATAATAATAATTCAAGGAACAAAGTCCTGAGTCTTTTATACAGAGAAGAATACATGTAAATTATTTGAACTAAGTAAATAATATTTTTTTTTATAAGTTCATAAAACATTTCCTAATAATTATATATCCGCAAATCGATAAGTTCATCAAATTTTTCAAAATATATTCTAAATCCTAATAATTCAATATTTCAATCAAAAATATTAAATTAAAACAAAACTTTGATTAATTTATTATTTTGAACTTTTATTTTTTTTACTTTTATTCGATAAAATTTTATAATTCTTCAATAAAATGTAAATTCTTTTTTTTTAAGTACATGATAATGATTTTTCTAAAATTTGTGATGAGAATATTTCAACATTTAGAAGAAAACATACCTTTGTTAAAGATAATCATTATTTATTTAGAAGAAAAAAGTATAAATTAAGTAATTACTTTTTATAGCAATCGAATTGATATTGTTCTGCGTGAAGTAATAATAACATAAGAAACATAATGTCTCATCGTTGATTTTTGATTGTTCTACAACTCGACCAGCCCTGATATCATCATTCGCGATTATTCCCGGTCGTCCGATTATTTATTACATAATCTAATAAATATATTATACTGTTAAAAATAAGCATTAAAATTTAATGTAGTTATAGATATGTAGTTATAGATACATTAAATTTAATGTACTTATAACTGGAAATACATTGAATTTTATGATATTTTTAACAGTATATATTAAAAAACTCAATACATTTTCAATAGTTATTTATATTATAATGCTTTTTATAAATTTGTAGAAATTAGTACACTCTAAAAATATTTTTAACGACTTTGTCGATCCTCAAATCGCCTATATCATTGTGCCAACTTCTAATAATAATATTCTGCTTATATTCTGTAACTTAAAAAAGCAATCTATCCTTGACAATTTTTTATATACTAAGCCATCACACAGGTAATATTTCTCAATTCATTTTTCTCTAATTTCTCTCACAATTCCGCGATTTTTCTGTCATGTATATTATCAAGAGGTGCGGTCGCGTTTCGCGCCAAGTCAAGCGAAGCGAGTAGCAGACCAATCTCTTTTACCCAAGTCAGCAACTTCCGAGCATGAGATTATCAGATTTCAGTAATGGCTGAACCGATCAAGTTCTGAGTAGTCTCAAACGATAGCTTGGAAACAATTGTATAATAACATTTTTTTTTCTCCGTTTGATAAACAACGATACATTCGAAAAAGTTTGACTCCAAAACAAATTTGACAACACATTAATGCAAAATTGTTTTACCGAAGATAAAAATTATCGCAATCGGTAATTACCTTAAAACATATTATATACTTAATCGTTTCATCTCATAGATAACAGCCAAACATTCTAATTCAAAATGGAATTCAAATTCGGAATGGAACTTGCAAATTACACATTTTTTCTCTCTAAACGAAAAATTTTCCTCAAAATAAAAACATGTTAATCGAATATCTCGATATGTATAAAAATATTATCTAGATCTATATTTAGCGAGAACGATATTTCATCTATATAGGATTTTGTTCGCGTCAATCATGCGCGTATTATTCCGTAATCCATTTTCATGATTTCTCTACTGAATTTGTATGTAAAATAACACAAGAGATATTATTTCAGCGTCAAGATCCTACTATAACGTATTTAGGCCTGTTTCATCTTTAATTATTTAATGAAATTATTATTCTCGCTATTTATTTATTTGAATCGATCTTTTCTTTTTAAATTCGTGACCCACCTTAACGGTAATAACATAATCACCTCCAAGTATCATGGCATAAAGCGTTATAATATCTAGTAAGATAAGAATAGATATACATCAACACGCTATTCATTGATAATTAATTTTTTGTAAACACCTATGGTCTGTCCAAAAAATTCCGGAACTGATTTTTTTCTGGACATACTAGGAGATCCATCCATCGGAGATTTTAATTTTTTCTATTTTCTAAATCAGTAGTCCCAGAACTTTTTGGATAGATCCTGATATGCGTAACTCTGCGGCGAATCCACAATATACAAATTGGAAAATCGGACTTAATAATTTGGACTTAATTAAACCTATGAAGGATCCCGAATTAATCATCGCAATAATAACAAAATTAACATCGTTCTCGTGTTTATTTAGAGTGGCGAATGAAACTGATGCTATGAATGGAATCTTGAGGAATTTTCGGCAGCTGGATGGCAGCTGAAGTCTCCATTTCCATTCGCTTTGACGCTCCAGAATACTTCGCCGACGAAATACCTCGTGTACAATTCTCCACGTGATGCTCAAAACTGCCGCAACGGAAACACGAGCCCCACTTCACCGACGAAATACCTTGTGGACAATTCTCCACGTGATGCTCATAACTGCCGCAACGGAAACACGAGCCCCACTTACGCCCAGGTTTCATGCAATTCTTGCCAATGTGTCCCACCTCATTGCAATTAAAGCAACGCCTTGCAGAAAGCATTGCGTTTCCTGATGTTATCGATTGTCTGGATGTAGATCTCTTGTCGTCTTGGTCATCTCTACTGGTTTCCAGCTCACCACAGAGAGTAACATTGCGAAAGAAATCCAGAATGTCCTCCAACTTTTCAAGACGATGCATCCGTACTTGATTCTTCAAATGACTATACGGAATACCATCTATTATCAAATCGATCAATTCCTGAGGATTAATAGTGATTTCGTTGGCCAAAGTTATCTTGTCGAAATAGTACTCATTGAAGCTTTCGTCCTTCAGCCACAAACGTTTCTCGAATTTTTTCCACAATGTCAGTTGACTCGGACGATGGTCAAACATTACACTCATTGAGTTCAGGAACTCCGCAATCTCCAAATGGCTCACTTTCGAATGAAACCATTTCAATGCTTTACCTTTTAATCGTAAACTCAACAAAATTTTAATCGCACTATCCTCCAACTGATATGTCTCTCGTAATAGATCCAGATGCTGCCTCCAGCTGCGGAAGTCGTCTGTCTCACCTGAGAATTCGGGCAACAGATCCGAAACCATTTTGATATCCAATCCACTCGTGGATTGCATTGCTATCGCATTATCTTCAGAATATGGTGTCCGTTGACGCTGTAAAATTTGGACCTCTTTGCGCAGAAGTTCTAGCTCTTGTCGGAGCAATTCCAACTCTCCGTGAGTAAAGGCGTCCTTGATGCTTTGCGACTGTTTAATCGGCAAATCGCAGCGTCTCGGCAATGCAGTACTCGTCTCTGATGCGGCTTCTTCACGAGTAATGATGTTTTCAATTCCTGGACTAGCTTCTAATACTTGAATGTCAGACTCATTTTTATTATCGTGCATAGGCAAGTCACGCGGACGCAATTGTTTCTCTAATTCCCTAACGGTCAAGTAGTTCATGGTCTTCTTCAGCATCTCTGCTGCTCAGCATACAAATATTCAAAATTCCTAATTGTCCAATCTTGAAATTCGATCAAAGGTATGCAAATGTATCCGCGATCAAACACAAATCACATATTAATCACTTCTAAGAATTTGTAGGCAGAGTTCGTACAGAAGTCCGGGAAAAAATTGATTTATTTAGAAAGATCAATATATTTGATGTATGCGTATACAAGATCGACTATTCGCTCCGACTGCTCGTTCGAGACTGTTGCTCACTTACAGCAAGGCGAATGTCCATGATAATACAACAATTCAGGACAAAGGGACTCAGTCCTGAGTCTCCTAATAGCAATAACGTATAAGAAATATAATATCTCTTTGTCTAATTCTAATGAACCTCTTACAGAATATAAGAGCGATTCTTTTATCAATGAGACTTAGGTACGAAGTATTAATTCCCTTCATGATGATCTCATGGAGACATCATCTCGGTACGCTGCTTGATATAAAATTTCTCTTATGCATCCGCCTACCGTTCTTATCTCTATTAACACTGATGAGATTGATTACCAAAGTGAGACACTGCGTCGCCTAATAATCAACTTTTCATTTTCGTGTCTCTTCCTTTATACCGTTATTTTTATGTCTTGAATTAAAATATTGAAGAAAATTGAAGGATTATAGAGTGAATTAAATTAAATAAAAGGCAATAAGACGTTAGAACAAAGTAATTTAAATTATTTAGTTATTAAAACAATAATTCACACGGAATTTAAAGCTTTGTAAAATAATTATTAATATATTATTAGTATATTTTTATATTTAATTAAAGTTTTTTAATAATTAAATTTTTAATTATCAATAATAACGTCTTATGAACTTTTATTTAATTTAATTCACTATAATCCTTCAATTTTCTCCAATATTTTAATTATATATTTATATAATCATGCTTGAATAAATTTATTAGGTATAGCATAGTAATGAAAAAGAAAAGGTATAATATAGTATATAAATATGAAGTTCCCCTAAATAATTAAAAATAAGAAAAAGAAGACGTGAACTATAATATATTTTATAATTCTAGCAGGAAAAAATAGAAAATGAGCAACATTAGCAGCAATATACTTAACGCGCTCGTTTCGTTTATAATTTAACGTGTTGCCAGAGCAGTTATTTATATTTAACTTGACAGTAGTGCCATCAATATCACCGCATAGCCATTAAAATTAATTAAAATTTGAATTAAAAATTTTAAATTACATTAATTAATCCTTTCTAGTATATTTCTTATTACTGATATTCAGAAGACTTACAGCAAAAGACCAATGCATTAAATATTATCCCATTATTTTGACATAAGCATAATAATAAAAGAATTAAATTTACATCGACAAAATTATGACAGACATAGTGAAAGTGATTTTAAAGAGCTCGTTTATAAATTAGGGTGTATAAATCTTTACCCTATACAATGAAAGAAACCTTATTGGTCTGCGCATTGGTCAGCATAGTTGAGAGAGCGGGGAGCGTTCCTTTTAACCACGTTGCAATAGATCACAGCCACTCACATCACAATTTTTCTTTTGGAACATCTAATTAGAATATTTTATGTTAAATTAGCCAATTATCGATGTGGGCAATCTAGTACGCTACCCATTATCGTATACGTAAATTCGGACCCTCATGTAGGCGGAACTTGTATGAAACACATGAGTTTTCGTCCGACTTGTTCGGTTTCTCTCGTTGAATAAGGTACTATATATATAAAGCTGAAATGTGAAAGTATTTATAATTCATTCTTACCCTTTTCTTAAGAGCGTGCACAACTCAAATATTCATAATATCGTGACAGAGGATCGACTTCAGCAACTTTGTGGCAATCATTTTTTACAGAAAGTTATTTCTTCATTTACAGGTAAATTTCTAAAAATGCAATATTAAATATTAATATATATATGTATATATATGTAATTTTAATATTATATATATTAAATTACATATAATTATATATAATATTATATATAATATAATGTATAGTTTTAATATTATATATACATATGTATATGTGAATTTTATTATTATATATGTATATTTTTCTGTATATTATACGTACGAGAATAGGTCATTGATTACTCGTTATGTTAGTCAGGATTATTAACATCCACAATTATGACTACTGATGTTGTAAAATAAAGTTGCGTAAACGCTAATTAAATCCAGTTTTGTATCACCAAATCGAATTTAATTAGCGTTTATAAAATATTTTGGATCAGTAATTATAACTGCAGATATTAAACCTAACTAATGAACGATGTGTGAATAATCAATAATTATTCGAAACATATTTATAAAATTCAATAAAGTATTAATGGACATTTATATTTATAATATTTGTCAGAATTTTCTTGCTTTCCGATACACTTAGTTCATCGCTATACAAGTTTCGTGATGTCCTCAGAAAACAAATTTTAGCTTGTCTCAACTCCGCACACTCCACTTTTTCCACATTGTGATTAGACAAATTAATCGATAATCTCTTAAAACATTTCTATGGATTAATGGTTATCATTTGTTCTCTCAAATTATACTGTGTTTTGTCCAAATATGTTTTAAAAAGCAGTTGATTTGCCATTGATAAAAAAAAGTAATGCATGCATAGCTGATAAACCGAAAACAGTTTCATCTGATGATATAACAATGCTTATCAATAAATCAAGTGTGTTGAAAAATAAGGCAACTATATTGCAAAATAATATAAACGTAAATTTCTGTTGGTGCTTCAATAAATTTTATAAATATATTTAAATAATTATTGACTCATTATATTTAGTGTTTAAATCAAAAATGTTCCATATTACTTTTACATATTTTTGTGCTATATAAAGTAAATTTATATTTGATTATTTTATTGTTAGAGAATATGGTCAACTTTTCTATATATTTTATAAGGCATTAAAATACAATTCAAATATATCATATTTAATAATTTTAATTCATACAGCACAGAATGTTGCAAATATTATATAATTAGTCGATATTTGCAAATCACTTCACCTTTCTCATCTTAATACACTCGTCGATAAAACTAATAACATTTTTCATAACTATAACTTGCATGTTTAGAGAATTTTATTAATAGAAAACATCAAGACTTCTGTCATAAGAAAATATTTTTAATTAAATTATTTTTTTAATGTGCATTTCTTTCTTCAAACATATATGGTATGAAAATCACAAACTAGATAGAGGAAAGACAAACGAGTATGAAAAGAATAATCACTCGTTTAATCATTCTCGAAGAAAATGCTTACACTGTGAATATAATACATACATATGTATACGTACACGCGAGCACGACACGTGCCACATGATGATACAGCTACACACTTATTGAATGTCCAGGAATATATATTATAAAATAATATATACTAGTTAATAATTTGTAATATTAAAATTTTAAATTTTAACACATGGCTTTTTAAGTTTTAACCCTTAAATACGTAAGTGGGTCAGAGAGATCCCATATGAAGCTTCGAACACTTACTGTGTAAAGACGGAAGA
>QKQZ01043544.1:0-15386 GCA_003595255.1 Solenopsis fugax | reverse complement strand
CTTCCCTAACTCTTCTTAATATATCAAAACATTCATACTCAACCTCGCTCTATCTCCACACACCCGCATGCCCTCGCACCACCTAACCAAGTCCCCAAGTGCCTCTATATGGTTTTTGTGAAATTTGGCAGCCCTCAACGTCTGCCACGATATACCTGTCGTTCCGCAACCGTCTTATTATTCGGTATGGCCCTCTATAGGATGGGGCTAATTTTCCACCTTTGGTCTCAAAATTTTTTACGACAACTAAGTCTCCTTCTAAATATTCGCGAGCCACCTTCCTTTTGCGATTTACATATTCCTCGTTTTCTTTACGCGTTTTCTCGATTTTGTCCGCCGCTTCGCTTCTAATTTCATCGAGATTACTAGAAGTCATCCCGTCCTGTTTTAAAATGAACTCTTTTAACACGTCTACCATATTTCCGCGTTGTTTTACGCCGTATAATAGCTCGCTAGGAGTCCTCCCGGTCGTACGGTTAATCGTATTGTTAATCGCAAATTCGATTTCATTTAGTGATTTATGCCAATCTTTCCCGGTATACAATTTACCTAGAGCAGGCGCCAAAATCCTATTGAATCGCTCTACCTGCCCGTTCGCCTGTGGGGATCCGGTTGCAACTTTAATGTGTTGGATATTCATTTCCGACATAAACTCTGCGAATTCTTTTGAAGTAAAGCTAGTGCCTCTATCCGAAATTAAGGTTTTAGGTCGACTGTACACTTGAAAATAGTCTTTGAGACATCTAATAGTATCGCTTGTTGCTGTCGTTCTAATCGCATAAAATTTCACATATTTCGTGAAGGCATCTACGATCACTAGTACATGTTTTTTAGTCGAGTTTGTCCGATCTATTGGACCAAAATGGTCTATATGCACCACGTCAAACGGTACGTTTCCTTTTGGAATACTATGGATAAGGCCTTCGATTTTTCCGGCGGGTTTTGAAAATGAAATACACTTAAGGCAATTTTGAATGTGCGTACGAATCTTTGACTTCATCTCTGGGAACCAGTAACTTTCTAATAATATTGCATGAGTCTTATCAATACCAAAGTGCCCAAATTCGTTATGATATTTATAAAGTAATTCATGTTCCATTGTACGAGGTACGTAAAATAAAAGCTTATCTTTTCCTTTTCTATACACGAGGCCGTTTCTCATTTCGTATAGACCATCTTGCTCCTCCTCTAAGCGCGTTTTTAATTCTTTTATTTTCGGATCTTGCGACTGGCACACCGCTAAGTTAAATTCGAAGGTATTGTCGTCTATTACTAATATGCTGTTGACTCGGCTAAGAGCATCAACATGCGACATCCTTTTACCGGGCCGGTGCTCGGTACTGTAATCAAAATTTTGTAATTCTAATGCCCATCTCGCGATCCGTGGGTTTATATTTTGTTTTTTTAACGTCATCACTAATGCGTTGCAATCTGTAACTATTTTGAATGGAATGCCCTGCAAATAAATGCGAAACCGTCTAAGCGCGTAAATAATTCCTAAGGTCTCTAACTCATAGCTGTGATAGCGTGCTTCTACTTCAGATGTCCGTTTTGAAAAATAAAAAATTGGGTGAAAGTGATTATCTGCCTTTCGTTGTACAAGCACTGCGCCAAAGCCTCGCGAGCTTGCATCGCAGTGCAACTCGGTAGGATCGTCTGGACTGTAGATTGACAGTATAGGGGTTTCTATTAGTTTTCTTTTCAATGTTTCAAACGCTTCCATCTCTTTCTGTCCGAATTCAAATGGTACTCCTTTTTTTAATAACGCATATAGCAGACCAGCAATTGACGCAAAGTTCTCAATGAACTTCCTAAAATAAGAACTTAGACCAATAAAGCTTTATACTTCGCGTATATTTCTGGGGGTGGGAAAATCTTTCACTGCTCTAATTCCGTTGTCACACGGTCGTATGCCCTTCTCTGATACGACGTATCCTAGAAACTCTATTTCTGTGTATAAAAATCGACACTTATCTAAACGTAATTCAAGCAGATTTTGTACTAGTCGACGAAATACTCGTTCGAGAACCTCGAGATGTCTTTCTATAGTGGCTATCAAAATATCGTCCATATACACTACCACGTTTCCGCTCTTGATTAAATCGCTTAATACCTCATTCACATAACGCTGAAAACGGGCGGGCGCGTTTTTTAGACCGAAAGGCATTTTGAGGTATTCGTATTGCCCGAAAGGGGTTACAAAAGCGGTATACTTAATGCTGTCTTCTGATACACCGACGTGATGAAATCCGTCTTTGAGGTCAAGTGCCGAAAAATAACATTTTCCGTGAAGCGCGTTTATTTGTTCCTCAATTATGGGGAGCGGATAATTGTCTCTGACGTAATCTTATTTAATGTTCGATAATCGATACACAAGCACGTTTTCCCGTTCTTCTTTTTTACTAATACTATCCGTGACGCATATTCGGAACTACCTGGGCGTATAATTTTCCGCGCTAACAAATCGTCTAATATTTCTTGTAATTTTTTCTTTTCGTCGTACGATAATCTTCCCGGTGCGAAGTGAAAAGGCTGCTTTTCTTTAACATACAATTTGATTTCAGCCTTAATTTCCGGTTCCTTTGGTCTTTCCGCCTGTTCATAATTTGCGCAAAATGTCGATTTAAATTCGTCTCGCGTTTTACTCGGCATCTCGGGATTTAAATTAATTTCTTCTAACGCGTCTCCGTCCGAGACGCTTGCCTCGATGTTTAATATTTCGGGAACTACATCCTCGCACGCTTTTCCCTTTCGTTTCGCAAAATCAAAATCTAATAGTTTAATAGTATCTCGACCTAGTATTGCATCACATTTCATCGCGTGATTAGGCACAACTCTAAATATCACATCATTCGCATTAAGATCTTTTCCGGAAATCGCAACTTTGATTTGTCCGAGTATTTCTAGCGCGGAACTGTTAATGCCTTCATAACGACCGTCAAATATTTTAGAAACTAAATTCATCGGAACGAGGTTCGACTTTATTAAACTAATAGGACTAGCGGTATCGAACTGTGCCTCGCATTTCCGATTATATTCGGAATTATCTCTACTTATCTGTATTGGAATGTCTCTCATAAACTCGTTGTTTTCTCGTTGCCGGTCTACGACGTTGGAGATCTGCGCTGTCGTCCCCGTTGTCGTCGTTTTCGGCGATGTAGCTGGCTTCTTCTTCCTCTGGGGGCAGTTTCGTAGTAGGTGGTCAGTTGCCCCGCACTCGTAGCACGACCCTCGTTCTCTTTTCGGCTTGTCACAGTTCCAAGACATATGCCTCGCTTGATTACAATTATAACACTTATTACCGACACGCTGTTCTGCTTTGTCTTTGGATTGCGGTTCTGTCTTCCGCTTGAATTCCGTTTTCGTATCCACATTACTTTCCTGCAAAAAACTTTTGTTGGCCGTCCGGAACGTCACTTTTTCGAACGCTTTTAATAGGTCCTCCTTATTCTTGAAGTTTTGTATGCGCGCTTGATTTCGTGTTATCTCGTCGGGAATGCCGTCTATCACATAATCCGTTACTTCGTCCTCGTCGACGGGCACTCTATTTGCGAGAATTATTTTGTCGTAGAAATAATTGCTGAACGTTTCGTCACTGCGCCACACTCTCTTCTCGAATTGTCTTCGTAAGTCCATTTTCGCCGGCCTGTGGTCGAAAACGTTTTGCATTCGCTCGATCAGGTCGTCCACCGATATCGTCAAATGTTCGGGTTTCGAATGAAACCACTGAAGCGCCTTTTGTTTGAGCCGCATGCCAATAACGATGCGAGCCGTTCCTTCGTCGAGTTGATACTTCGATCGGATTGCTTCGAACTGTTTTCGCCAGGACCAAAACGTGTCTTCCGTTCCGGCGAATTCGTTGAGCAACTCACTTAAGGCCTTGGGTGACGATCGTGTCGTCGATACTTGACTGGCGATTGTCATCGGCGAATCCATACTTATGTTTCTCTCTCGACGTAAGAGTTCGAGTTCCTTTTGCATGATCTCCCGTTCTTTCCTCAAAATTTCTAACTCTCTCATTCTAAGCGTAAGTTCTTCTGTATTTACCTCTCACCCTGCTTCGATTTGCATGGCAATCTGTTGCCGACTTTCGTCGTCCTGCGTCTCATCTTCCCCTGTAGGCCGATGCGTCGACGTTTCTCCTTCTTCTTCCGACATCCCGTCCGTCGAAGGAATGGTCGCCCACTGCTTCCACTTTCCTTCGGGGTCGTTCTCATACAGCCTTTTCAACAACTCTACTTTACTGCCCTTGAGCGAAAGGCCTAGCCATTTGAGAGCTTCCTTGAGTTGCAACACTGTGAATTTGTCGATGTCCATAATGTCTGCCGATTTGTTTTCCGGCGCGTGAAGTTAATTATTTTTTCGTATATCCCACTTCTGAAAATCTGAAGTAAAGGTCGAGAAACACACACACTTTTCTTCGGGATAATATATTTATTATACTTAAAAGTTCTCCACAATTTCTAATATCGTCTCACAAGACACACACAAAATCTGAGAAAAATCTGAGCTCGAGTGTCGTCGGGCACTCGTATTTATTCTCCGCGTTTTGTCGCCCTCGTGCCCTATTGGCCCGCGATCCACTGGAAGGGATCGTTCGTTCTTCGATTTTCTATGCGTCTCGATCCATGCACAAACATGTTAAAACATGATCGTCCGAGAGTTTTCGAAGACCGTTGCCGTACTTATCTTTCTACACAAAGCTCTTTTCTACTACACTTGATATTTATTTTATTTTTCGCGAAACGATCAGAACTACAAATAACAGAGTTCTAACGTAACAGGACTGTCGACTGTGTCGATATCGAGTATTGCAATAAGTGCATCGCTACGCTAGTGCTACCTAATGTCGAAATCCTGAAAGGGACAACAAACCATTAGGGGGGGGGGGATAACGTTCCCTAAAGCACACTACTATTGTTTGTCGTAGTTTTGGCATCAAAATGACATGAAGCATGTTATTTTGATGCCTAAACGACGACAAACAATAGCAGTGTGCTATAGGGGGTTTCTTTAAAAAATGTTGAGATTTTGAACTTTGCATCGCTAGTTCATAAGGCACGGAGAGAAAAAATACAAACACTTTTATTATACAACTAATCCAAACTATTGATTGAGTCTACTTAAAATTTGATCGATTCATCCGTTATTGAGGAGAGAAGACTGAGAGCCATCCCGGCGTTTTACCTGTAACCGACAAAACCCACCGTACCGCCAGTACATCCATTTTTTAAATTAGTACTACATCTCACATCCATTTTACAACACTGTCGATAAAAAAGGTTTAAGCCTGTTAAAATCATATAGAGGTACCCCCACCATATGATTTGCCGTTCTTACTCTTCTCTCTGTTAAGATCCGATATACCGAGATCTCAGTAGCTCGCAACTTGCCGGCTCACGTAAAGAGACATGGAACGGTCTTGCTCTCGTGCTGCGGTTTACTTGGTGCGAGACACTATCATGTCTCTTAATACATATATGTAGTACCCTTGTATGGATGAATCGATAAAAAATATGAAGTACTCGATTATTTCATACACAAAACCGAAATTGCAGCAAAGTTTACAATGTGTTATATCATTATAATGTAAAGCGTAGCAGTTTTGGCGCAATTGTATATTAGTTGCTGATGCGTTTTATGCAATCTAAAAAGTTCAGCAAAATTTTCATATTGGTTTGTTATCCTAGAAATGCTATCTTAAAAATCGCATAATGTTTTCATCCACGTGTAGTCCATGTTACATCATAAATTGCGTTCTTAGAGAAAATAACATTTTTTTACATTAAATGAAAAAAATTTTTTGTCGAGACAGATCTAGTAATATTTGTGTGAATTTTTACAATTTTCAATTCATGCAAATTGTATGGCAATTATTTGTCGGTTTTTAAACACAGTTCTAAATTAAAGCTGGAATATGTAATTCTAAATTAAAGCTGGAATTATAATCTTAAACAGACATAATTTGCTTACATGGAGAAAATTTTTCTCTTCACGTAAGCAAATTATGTCTGATTAAGATTATCAAATTCTTCCAAGAAGATTTTATATTCTTGCTTATATATGAAACAATGAATTGTTGATTTAATACTCATTTTTTTCTGTGTAATATCACAAATTAAATTGACAGATAATTAAATATACTTTGATGCTAATAAGTATTTAAAACTTTATTGAAAATTGATTGCCAAAAATAGTACCTCAATCAAGATTTGAACCTGGATTTCTCTACATTTCGTACAGGCATTTTTGTTTATTAAGCTGGCAGCTATTTCAGCATAATCAAATGCGATTTACATAAAAATTAATCACTATTTTTTGTTAAGTAATTGCTCTATTCTCGACTTACTTTAATCGTTGTTACTCTAACTTTCGTTAAATCCGGTTGACTAATTGTTGTATAAAAATAAGATGTATTAAAAAATTAATAACACTACAAAAATACGTATTTGTTTTATTTTGTACTTTTTCTTTATGACTGTGCTAACATTAATCTTAAGCTAACATAATCATTGTTTTTAGCGAATCGATTGTAGCAAAAAATTGGAAATAAGGCAATTAATTAACCAAAAAAGTAGCAATTAATTTATATATATATTTTTAAGTCGCATTTGATTCTGTCGAAATGGCTGTGCCAGATGTGACATTTTTTATATTATTTGCTTGCTTATTAAAGCAAACTGTTATATAAATAAGAAATTTTAGTTTTACTCATCACAATTATTTCTATTTTTTACAGAGATCTCTTAAGTGAATACTAAAGTAATTAAATATATTAATATAAGTAATGATGACTTAATATTTGGAAATCGGAATAAGTTTCAATAAATCAAATAAAACTAATAAAAAAAATTATTAGTAAGATTATTTTATTTATAATAAAATTTTTGTTTTGAAAAAATAGGATACTGGACTTTTATTTTATTTAACATTTCTATTATACGTAATGAATACGTAGTGAAATCACCAGTATGATTTCTGGCACAATTATGGCAAACCTCATGCTCAGTATTGTTGTAATTATACATATTTTTGACAGTCTCCGCGCGAGTATCTAAGATTTAATTATATGAATATTTTGAAACAGTTATGGATTAGTGTTTTAATTAACACAATTTCAACGTGACAAGTATGCACCAACTCTATTCCGGTTAGTATTAAATTTTCACAAAACGCTTGTATAATGTCTTTATTGATGCAATGAAAAGATATCAACGTTTCGTACTAAATAAACATCTTTTAATCCATTTGCATTTGACGAAAATGCTATCTTTTCTGAAGCAAGATCGATTTTTAAAAATAGTCGACGAATCAGAGGAGATACAACGAGTATATCTATTGACTTGTACTGTTATTATATTGCGTTACCCTGGTGAAAGTGTTAGAAAGATTCGGATATAGATTTCGGACAAAAATGGATTCAGGTGGATAGAAAAAAAAGAGGAAAAAACGAAAGATAAGAAGAAATATAGTTAGAAAGTTTTTTTCGGATTGTTACCGGATCGTTCATTTTGATTAAAACTCGAGAACGGCACGGATTAAGAATTGAAAACCTTGTTCGGACAAGCATTGGATTCGTTTGGATTGGACTCACGGATTGAGAAGGATTGAATGACTGTTTCGGATTGATGTCGGATTCATTCGGATAGAACTTTGAGTTGATGCACGGATTGAAAAGGGTTACAAATTTGATTCGGTCTAGAACGGACACAAATTTCGGAACGGTTCGTAAAGATTCGGAAAAGTTCGTATTAAATTCCTATCCGAAACTTTCAGGATATTGAACGTAAGCTGTATTTCTGTAATGTTCAGAAATACTTTATACAGAGAATTCTTTATTTATGAGAATAGTTCAATATTACGAATATTGAACAATCACAAGTAACATTTATTCTATTTTCGCTTTTTTTTCTTACAAGCTATTCAGTTATTAAATTTGAAGCTAATATTTTCACAAAAATACATAATACTACTTAATTAGAAAATTAAAGCTATTATTTGATCCAACTTAGACGTGTATGTCCATATTACATACAGTATTACATTATGCAATTACGCAATTGATTGACTTCAAGAGGCAGCGGCGGTGATATTGTCCTTCTTGAAATAAGATAGTTACATCCATCTTGCCTTTATCATATCAGCGCCCTTCTCGCCGATCATGATGACAGGCGCGTTTATGTTACCACTGGTGATGGTCGGCATGATAGATGCGTCAATCACCCGCAAGCCGTCGACTCCATAGACTCTCAACTCTGGATTTACGACCGCCATTGGATCATCGGGCGGACCCATCTTGGCGGTGCCGCTCATATGATAAATTGTCATGGTGTATTGCCTCACCACACAATTCCAGTATTCGTCCGTATAGAGATGAATATGCTTGCAATTGGGTAATGGTTTACTATGAAATCTGGAGCCAAATCTTCTCATACTACTAGTCTCGCCAAAGGCAACAGCCGCCTTAACACCCTCACGAAGTACTGCGACGTCGTCTGGATGAGTGAGATAGTTATGATAGAGCAATGGATAATCTAAAGGGTTCTTGGATCTTAATCTTATGTAACCGCGTGACTTGGGCCTGAGCATCATCGGAAACACTCCGAAGACGTCTTGATTGTTGATTTTACCAAACACTTCATTATAAAATTCATCAGTTAAACCGTGAGCATTTTTCACATAACTTCCACCGTCTGAATTAGTACTTGATGATGTCAACATAAATTCGATGTCAGGCCAATCGTCGCTCTGATTGGCATACTTGGTGGAGATAAAGCCAACCGCTTCGAGGCCGACGCTAGACGTTAACGGGCCATCTTCGGTGATAGCATATCTTAATGCCGAATTAATATTTACCATCCGATTCATCACGATGCTGATTTTGTAATCGATTGGGAAAACAAGTCCGCCAACAGCTATATGATCTTGCAGATTCTGCCCGACTCCGGGTGAATCTTCAATCACGGGGATTCCCAATTGCTCCAGATGTATACGCGGCCCTATTCCGGAAAGTAATAATAATTGCGGACTATTAATGGCACCTGCTGAAAGAATTACTTCTTTCTTGGCAAGCACCACTTCCTTATGACCGTCTATAATAAATTCTACTCCATACGCTCTTCTACTCTCCGGATCTATCAGCACTCGAGTTACATGGCTCCATAAAGAGAGATGAAAATTTTTTCTAAGTTGAATGGGCCGTACAAATGCCTTGGCGGTGCTACATCTAGCGCCCCGTCTCATTGTGAATTGAAAGAAGGCAAAACCAGTTTGCTGCTCGCCGTTGACATCACAAATATCATATCCCATCTCTTCTCCAGCTTGTAGGAAGGCTACGCCCAACGGAGTGATATACGGACTATCTTGCACGGTCAAGTACCCACCTGGGAAGAGAGATGTCAAGTATCCACTTTTTTTTTAAAGAATACAAAATATTTATTCTGCTTTATCACACGCGTGCGAAGACACAAAAAGATAATTTTTTAAAAATAATTTTTAAACGTAATACATGTAAATGTAAAGACGCACGATAAATGTAAGAAAATATACGTACCTGTACCGTGATATCTTGTATTGCGTGCCAAATATGGATTCCTTTGGTCCTGTGACTTTGTAAAATACGGCAATACATCTTCATATCCCCAGCCAGGATTTCCGAAACTCTTCCACTGGTCAAAATCACGTCGATTTCCGCGAATATAAAGCATTGTATTTAAAACGCTGCATCCTCCCAGAACCTAAAGCATCGTTTAATCAATCGTGAAGATGGCGCAAATAAAACAGCAGCGTTCGACTAATAATAAATGAATGAACTATTTAATTTAATTTTTTTAGTACGGTCTTCAGCATACGTATTTTATTTTTTCAATGAATCTTTGTATCTAGAAATTAAATGAGTCGTTGCGATAGTAATCGATGTTACAGGTTACGATCTACTTGATACATACTACAAATGCTGTGAAACATTCTTTACATTGATCAATTACCTAAAATTTTTTGTTCTGATTGGTCAATCAAATGCTTTGAAGTATTTGTAGGGTGAAGTAAACCGCACCCACATTATAGATTCGTATTAAGACAAAAGTGTTTTATTCACTGAGCAAAGAATTACGTTTATTCTAGCTTCGATAGCGTGCCACGTATATACGCTTGATCCTTGATACTTGACAATAATGTGGCAATATATAATACAACGGTAACATTTTTATATTCAATAATTGATATTATTGTCATATTGTGGTTACGATTTGATTCAATTGATTCAATCAGTGGATATTCAATGGAGTTATTACCATGGCAGTAGAGTATAATGTACGTCGAATATACGAGGGGCATCCAAAAAATAAATTTCCCTATCGTAGTAAAATAAAATGAAAGGCAGGATAATTATATCACTTTTACCATATTTTATTACCTTAATCCTTAAGTTATTTCTCAACGTTGACATTTAAGCACTTTTCGTGATACCAGTGTTATAAAAAATTATTGTTATAAAAAAACGTGTCCATGGATCGGAGCTATGATTGTCGTTGTCAAAACTTTTGCCACCCAAATGTTTCTTAAGCGCAGGAAACATGTCAATCACTCGGTGCAAGATTTGGAGAGTACGGTGGATGATCAAAAATTTCCAACGAAATTTTTGTGAATTTTCATGCGACCGTTAATATACTCTGATCACCATCGTCGAGCCATTTGCATACTCATGCATTATTCTTCATATACAGAAGTAGTTGACGATGTATATTTATTGCATTTTTATTTTTTGCGGTTAAAAACCGAATTATCGCCGCATGTAATTCGCAGTCTGACACATTTTGTATTGGCGCCTACATGATTCAAATTTGTTCAGCTAACAATGATTGCAGTGAAGGCAACTCTGAGTGCAAAAATGGTGCCAACATAGTCCAAAGAAAAAACTCTACAATGCATAAGCTACTCGTATAACCAATTTTTTCTTTTATTTACGATAGAAAAACTTACTTTTTGGATGTCCCTCGTAAATCAATTTTAGCGTTTGAAAGTAAATATTTTCAAAATATTTGAAATACTATTTTACACAAATACAGTTTTCTTTTCGCGCTTCTTGAAAGTAAAAAATCTATAACAAAATCTCTACAGATATATGGTATTTATTTTCTCATTAAATCTTAGTATTTTTTCATTAAATCTTAATATTTTGTTATACTCTTGACTGCTTTTAACTCTCTTTTTTTTAAGATTTCTCTGTAAAACTCGATTGACTACGATCTCTCTTTTACAATATATACCTTGCCTCTAGTCCAACAACATCGGCGATCGACCATCGCTTGGCAAGCCGTATCCTGCGGCTGCGTGCGATACTTCCAATCGAGTTTACTCTTATGCAAGTATAATGAGAGTATTGGCACATCAGTTATCTCGGTTTCATGACCTCCGGCCTCCAGTAGAAGCACGCTCCATTCAGGATTTTCCGTTAATCTGTTAGCTAGCACACTGCCAGCCGAACCACCGCCGACAACAACAAAGTCGTAATCTTTCCTTAATTCTTTCGTCACGCGCGGATGATTTTCTGGATCCATGAGATCGTAATTAAAGTATGCGAGCGCGGCGATTAACACTGGGATTATAGTTATCTTGCCGATACCGACGCCAAGGAGGACAGTGGCTGTTTTTATTGCGGTGCCAACTACTGTCGCGACGCTCATCTTTCGCTTTGGTCGTACTATCGATTAATTTTAATCTTGTCCGAAACTTACGTATTTAAATACTCGAATTCACAAATACTTCTTGTTTCTTTTCTCACAGATTTTTTCCATTTGTATCTTGCAGAAACTATCTTCAATAAAATAACAAAATTTGTTTTATTTTATTATGCGTCTCGTTCGCGATTTCATAGTGCTCGCGGCTGTAATTGTATACGATTGCCGCTTAGAAAATTTAGAAACCCATGTGACGAAAATTATTTAACGATATACAAATCAGAAAATCATTGTCGGTTGCGTGCTTTAATTATAAAAGTTGTCGGAACACTTCTCTTTCAAACTTTATGCAAGAATCTGAAAACGAAATAAAAATTTATTTAATTTATTAGATCCCTATAATTATTAATTCCATCATAAGGAAAGAATTCACAATTAGTAAAATTGATAAATAAAAAATTGTTTTTGTGAATATATTTTTCAGAATATGTTTTTCTGGCTATCTTTTTACAATATGTGTTCTATGATAGAAACATTTTACTATTCGGCACTTTTTTTTAATATATTTTTTTCTTTTCGAGTAAATGTATTTATTCGAACATTTTGCTCATACTATAATATATGTATATATCTACATATATAATATATATAGATATAGATATAAAACGTGTATGTGACTGTCAATCCAATTGCTATCGAATATCAGTTTTATTTTTATTAACGTAACAATAAAACAAACAGAAAATTATGTCGAGGTGATCAATGAGGATCTAATTTTTAATCAATTTACCATTATAAGTTTAAACAACATGATATTTTGCGATTCGATAAATACACTTTTAACAATATCTGTACAAACTATGAAAAATAAAAAAAAAATGTTGATGGCGTTAATATATGTAATAGTTAATTAATAATTTATTACATAATTTATTTATACGCTTACGTAGTTCTTTTTCGAAACTGTTAGACGAATTGTCAGATAAATCCTCTCTGATAAATCCTCTGAAATTGAATTAAGAAATTGGGTAATTGATTTTTGCGTAACTCGCGAATTTTGAAATAACATTCATATGGCATAATTTTCTTCTAAGTGGTTTCCAAGCAATTAATTAGCAATCTCCGAGTACAATTTAGAGCATCAGCTGACGAAACGTGATATACGATTTTAGGTCATAAATGTTAAAATGTTAATATAATCTGAAACTAGACTGTTACCCTAGATCATGCTACTGGATGTTCTGTACATATGAATGTTGCAACAATTTGGAAAGTTAATGTGCATCGTTCATTAAATCTTTAAAAGAACCGAGGAAAAATACATTTTTCTTCTGTATTACAAAACCGTTTTCTTGAGAAATTAGTTATATTTTTGAAATTATTATTTAAATTATTTTAAACTTATAAAACCTGTAGATCTTTTTATCTGTAAATTCCTGGACTTATTTGAAATCAATTCGATTTGTCTTGCAATAATTAAGGAGAATCATTCATTATTGCGAGTTTCTAATATTATACTAAATATGCAATTAGTAAATTTAAAATTAATCACATAAATTCATTAAAGTTTGCTTCAATGAAAACTAAGCGACAATTAAAATTCTTGTATTTACCATGTACCTCCAAAATATAGGTTTTTTGAAAATTTCTTCATTGATCACCAATCATATGATATTTTAATAATGAATTGTAACTTATAGAGAGAGATTTTTGAAAATTTTCTTAAACAATTTAATCATAGAAAAGTCAATCCCAAATTGGCAGAAAGAGATCTATAGATAAAAATGATGTATTTGAGATGTATTGTTTGAAATGCTGTGCACCCACATTTATTTTTCTAATATGAATAATTCTAAATTTAAATATTGGCGATCGAAACATTTTAACAATATATTTTTATCTTTATATTTATTTTGTTTTTTTTTAGTATAGCATACTTGATAATGAATTATGTAATGTTTCAGATTTTATTGTGATTTTCATTACAAAGCGGATATGTGTAACTAAAAGATGCGATTGAAAATTTTCACAAGTTCGTCTTTTATTACAATAGAAGCATACATATATATGCGAGCAATTACTAAACATTTCCATTTATATGTAATTTTCAAGTTTTAATTTTTAAAATATTGGTTTAAATGCAAACATGTTCCAAGTAAGATAAGTTTTAATAAATTAACTTTTTTGCTTTTAGATCAATTGGAATTATATGTAATTTGAACAATGATACCTTAGTTACATAAATATATTTTATCGTTTATATTTCGATCGTCGACATTTACGTATATATGTCTGTATGTACTATAAACAATATTTATATCTATACGTACAACTATGAAGGCATTACAACAACACAAGCCGATAATTTCCTTTCTTCGACAAAAGTATCACTCCGCATCATGACACTAATATAAAATCGTATCTTGAAAAGATGGAACAGAATCACAGATACATGTGGTATCGAAATGCTGTTGCGCGATCGAGTAACTTGACGTGGCAGAGAAAGCGAAAGACTGAGGCTTTAAGCATTATGTTGGCCATATAAACTACGAAGACTTACCACTATCTTATTATACAACCTTTCCCCATTTCGCAAGGTGCATGATAATCGTAAATTTAAGAATTAAAACTAAGGTAAGACTACACCGAAAAAGTATTTAGTTCAAAAAAATTAAATTCGGATTAAAAAAATTGTTTTGTATATTTACAAAATTGTGTTTATTTTAAAATTTTCGAATTTTGTAAAAAAATATGTATTAATACCAAAAAATTATTCCTTCAAATTAAGTTAATTTCATTTGTTAAACAAAAACTATGTGCTGAATTGAATAAATATTTTAAACTATAAAATATATTGCGCACAAAATAACAATTCTTTTTTACATAAATTGCAATTTTTTTAAAATAAGTAAATGCATTTTTAAATAAATTAAAAAATTTATTTTCTACAGTAGTAATAAGAAAAAATATTTTTAAACAAAACATGCTTTTTTGAATAGGAAAAATATTAAACAAACAAATTTTTTTTAAATTATTCTCTAAATTTTGTAGAGTGAAAAATCATTTAAAAAATTGCATAAACTCAATTTTCACTCTGTAAAAGTCAACTTTTTACTTATATTATACTGACAAATCACTCGAAAAATTACACAAGCTCAATTTTTATCTTTTTAAAGTAATGTTTCACTCTATGATTTTAGAGATTCAGAGAATGTTTTTAGTTCAAATAAGCAGTATATTTTACAAATCTGCAATAAGAAAATATTTTTAGAATAAATATATATATTTAAAAATAAAACATGTATACATTTAAATGAGCTTCAAAGTTGTATTCAATCCAATTTTGAGGACTCTCTCTCTAGCGTTCAAAAGGGACCATTTTATTAGAAATTATCTAATACTTGCCTTTTATTCCATTTCGTGTGTTTTTAATTACAAAAAATGGAACACTAGTCGCGTCCATCTATTAGCGATGCCGTCTACTGCTCGTAGGTGAACGATTTTAACAAAGAATTTAGTTTTTTCCAATTAAATTTTTATTTAATTAATAAGATATGACAGCTCGTGTATGCTAAAGCAAACTCATAACTAGAAAGAAGATCAAACGTGCAAATTAAGATAAAATGTTTTGAAGGTATTGGATATATTTGTAACGGTAGACCTTTCTCGCGGGCCCGGTTTTACTCGTCGGTTCCAAGGTTCGAGAAA